>WNYA01000450.1:0-47500 GCA_019512145.1 Engystomops pustulosus | reverse complement strand
CGGGTAAGTAAATCTGCCCCAATGTGTGGCTTTCTCCACGACAACTGAAAATCGGAATCATGGTGACAGACAATGGGAGGAACATGGTATCCATGCTGCACCGACCCTGCATGGCGCACGTGTTCAATCTGCTTGTCAACAGGTACCTCAAGTCTTCCACCCATCTGCAAGACATTCTAAAAATCACCAGGAAACTATGCATGCACTTCAGCCATTCTTACAAAGCCAAGCACACCCTCCTCGGGTTGCAGCAGCAGAACAACCTCCCCCAACATAGTCTGATATGCGACCTTTCCACACGTTGGAATTCCAGCCTCCATATGTTAGACCGCCTGTATAAACAGAGAAAAGCCATTAAATGATTTTTTGGTGATGCAAGCGGACCGGAGTACTCCCCTGTGTAACTTTGATGTCAGCCACTGGCAGCTCATGCGTGACACCTGCAGTTTGCTAAAGCCCTCTGAAGAAGCCACATTATTTGTCAGTCACCAGGACTGCGGGATAAATAACGTCATTCCACTGCTTCATGTTCTGGAACTCATGCTGCAAAATCTGTCTGGTCAGGGCACTGAAGAAGTGGAGACTACATCTCATGGCCACATGAGTCCGGTGGGGGCTGAACTGGAGGAGGAGGACATTGGAGCACAAGCAGAGTCTGGTGAAATCAGTGGTTTTTCCACTCAGGTGACAAGAGAGGAGGAGCAGGAGCATCCGGAGGAGGTAGAAGATGAGGCAGAAGACCCAGAAGCACCGTGGCAGTATACAGTGGAGATGGAGGCTGGGAGTCCCTCAGAGACACTTGCGCAGATGGCCCGCAGCATGCTGCTTTGCCTAACTAGTGACAGCCGAATAGTCAACATCCGGCATAGGGATGAGTTTTGGCTCTCCACCCCCTTGGACCCTTGTTACCAGTCAAAAATGGGTGACTTTTTTCCAGCTGCTGAGAAGGAGGAACAACTGGCGTACTGTAGAGAAATACTGTGCACACAGTTGGCTGCTGCCTATGTGCGCCATTGTCCATCCTCTGTCAGGTCTGACCGGGGGATTCCTTACACGGAAAGCGCTCACGTACTATTGCCACGCCTTCTGTGGGGAGATGGGGGGTAGGAGCAGTAGCAGCTCCATCAGCAGCAGCTTAAGTCTGGATTCCTTAATGAGCTATTTCCTTCACCTGCCTAGTGAAGAGGGTAGCCGCCAACAGCAGCAGCAGGACATGAAGCAGACCCTGCACCAGCAGGTGGTGGCCTACTTGGACAGCACTTTAACGCCTCAGGTAGGGGATCCCATGAACTACTGGGCAGCCAAACTTGATGCATGGCCGCAACTTGCGGAGTTTGCAGTAGAGAAGCTGTCCTGCCCGGCCAGTAGTGTGGCATCAGAGCGGGTGTTCAGTGCGGCGGGGGCCATCGTTACCCCAAGGAGAACCCGCTTGTCCCCCCGTAAGGTGGAGAGACTGACCTTTGACAAGATGAATTAGGCTTGGATCGGCCAGGATTTCAACACACCAATGCCTTATGCATCAGATTAGATCAGCCATGACTAGAAATGAGCGAACATACTCGTCCAAGCTTGATGCTCGTTCGAGCATTAGCGTAGTCGAGACTGCTCGTTGCTCGGACGAATACTTCGCCCGCTCGAGAAATTGGCATCTCCCGCCGTTATGATTTTTGGCGGCCAGAAACAGAGCCAATCACAAGCCAGGAGACTCTGCACTCCGCCCAGCATAATGTGGTACCCTTACACGTCGATAGCAGTGGTTGGCTGGCCAGATCAGGTGACCCTGGAATAGACTCGCCCCTGCCCGCGCTGCTCGGATCATTCTCTGTCTGGATGCCGCTAGGGAGAGAGCTGCTGCTGGTCAGGGAAAGCGTTAGGCTGTTCTATTAGAATAGTGTTAGGCAGGAGTGATTCTACAAGAACCCAACAGCCCTTCTTAGGGCTACAATAACGTTTTATTTTCCTTTTTTTTGGTTTGCCTGTGGCTGGGCTTGCTGCCATTAGTAGTGCAGCTAGTACCATATTGTGAGGAATTTGCTGGGAGACTTGCGACCGTTGTGTTTAGCTCTTAGTGACACACATATCCACCTCAAACACCGAAGTGGGACAATTTATTAGGGGTTTGATTTATATTAGGCAGAGTCTGCTGATTTATTTTTTTTACGTTTATTTTTTTTATAACTCAAAGTCATCAGGCACAGCACAAAATCCAGTTGTGTGCTGTCAGTGTAGGTTAGAAACTAGCCATAGCAATAGGATAGCATCGTTTTGTTTGAAAAAAAATAAAAAATAAACACCAAAAAAAAAATAAATTAAAGTTTACACTTTAATTCGGAAAATGTTTAACCCGAGGGCTAGGGGTAGAGGACGAGGGCGTGGACGTGGGCGTCCAACTACTGCAGGGGTCAGAGAGGCGGTGGTCCTGGGCGGGGTGAGACACCACCTGCTGATGAGGGAGCAGGGGAACGCAGTCTTCCACGCAGTCCACCCATGTCACCGAAATCATCACTCCTCCAGCTCCTCCACCTCAGCCTCCTTCCCCCCAGTCTGCCCCCTCCCAGCAAAATTTGGCATTTGAACCGGCATACTCTGAGGAACTGTTTTCTGGACCCTTCCCACAGTCACTAACCACTTGTCCGGTTGCTGCTGAGCAATTTTTCGATGCCCAGGTTTTCCAACAGTCGCAGTCTGTGGGTGATGATGACATTATTGACGTAGTGGAAGAAGTGTGTAAAGAGGTGTCGGACGATGAGGAGACACGGTTGTCAGACAGTGGTGAAGTTGTTGTCAGGGCAGGAAGTCCGAGGGGGGAGCAGACTGAGGGATCGGAGGATGATGAGGTGACAGACCCAAGCTGGGTTGATAGGCCGGGTGAACACAGTGCTTCTGAGACGGAGGCGAGTCCTATAGCAGAACAGGTTGGAAGAGGCAGTGGTGGGGCCAGACGGAGAGGCAGGGCCAGAGCTGGTGCATCAGCGCCAAATGTTGCCCGTAGTCAAGCTCCCGTGGCGAGGGCTAGATTTTCAGAAGTCTGGAGGTTCTTTAAAGAAACACCGGATGACCGACGGACTGTGGTGTGCAACCTTTGCCAAACCAGGATCAGCAGGGGTTCCACCACTACTAGCTTAACTACCACCAGTATGCGCAGGCATATGAATGCTAAACACCCCACTCAATGGCACCAAGCCCGTTCACCTCCGGCCGGGCACACCACTGCTCCTTCCCCTGTGTCATCTGCTAGTCAGCCCCCTGCCCAGGACCCCGGCCCAAACACCTCCCGTGCGAAAACCCCATCTTCGCCTCCACGATCCTCCACAGCATCCACCAGCGTTCAGCTCTCCATACCCCAGACGCTGGAGCGCAAAAGGAAGTATAGCGCAACCCACCCACACGCCCAAGCCCTCAACGTCCACATCTCCAAGTTGCTTAGCCTGGAGATGCTGCCCTATAGACTGGTAGAGACCGAGGCCCTTCGCAACCTCATGGCGGCGGCCGCCCCTCGGTATTCGGTCCCCAGCCGCCACTATTTTTCCCGATGTGCCGTCCCAGCCCTGCACCAGCACGTGTCAGACAACATCATCCGTGCCCTGACCAACGCCGTTTCTGACAAGGTCCACCTGACCACGGACACGTGGACGAGTGCTGCCGGGCAGGGCCACTATATATCGCTGACGGCACATTGGGTTAACTTGGTGTAGACTGGGACCGAGTCTGACCCTGGGGCTGCTAATATACTGCCGACGCCGAGGATTGCGGGGCCTACCTCGGTCCAGGTCTCAAAGGCCTACTATGCCTCCTCCTCCTCCCACCCCTCCTCCACCTCCTCCTCTGAATTACCATCCGTGGGCATGGCGCCATCAGTCGGTAGCTCTAGGCACAGCAGCAGTGCCATCGCTAGGCGATAAAAGGCACACCGCCCAAGAGCTATTACAGGGCATCACGGCGCAGACTAATCGTTGGCTGGCACCGCTGAACCTGAAGCCAGGCATGGTTGTGTGTGACAACGGCCGTAACCTGGTGGAGGCTCTGCAACTTGGCAGACTGACACATGTGCCATGCCTGGCCCATGTGTTAAATCTCATAGTTCAGCGTTTCCTCAAGACATACCCCAATCTGTCTGATTTGCTCACGAAGGTGCGCCGCATCTGTGCGCATTTATGGAAGTCCAGCACAGATGCTGCCACTCTCAGGGCAGCGCAGCGCCGCCTCCAACTGCCCGCTCACCAACTGTTGTGTGACGTGCCCACGAGGTGGAATTCAGCATAAGCCATGTTATCCAGAGTTTACCAGCAGCGCAGAGCGATTGTAGACTGCCAGATGTCAACTTCCACCAGAACTGGTAGTCAGGTCAGTCAGCTTCCTCAAGTCTACAATGAGGAGTGGACGTGGATGTCTGATATCTGTCAGGTGCTGAGTAACTTTGAGGAGTCAACACAGATGGTCAGTGGCGATGCCGCCATCATCAGCTTCACCATCCCGCTGCTTGGCCTGTTGAAAAACTCTCTGGTCAGCATGAAGTCGGAAGCTTTGCGCTCGACACAAGAGACGGGGAAAGAAGATTCCCTTGTTGATAGCCAAAGCACCCTTAGGTCTGTTTCTCAGCGCATATCGGAGGAGGTGGAGGAGGATGAGGAGGAAGAGGAGGAGAATGTTGGCGAGACAGAAGAGGGGACCATTGTTCAGTCCTTCACTGTTCAGCGTGTATGGGCCTACCATGTTTCCGCCACCCCCATAATTTGCCATTGTGCCACTCTGCGACCTACACATGCTGCTGCCAACTGACCGCTGTCTCCCTGGAACACCCTGTGATTTCCATAATGCTGTTTTCACCCTCCACCACTCTATGACGTTGCCACTATGTTTGGTTTTCCCCTTCATTTCATCTGTCAGAAGGAATGAAAAGCTTCAGGATTGATAGCCAAAAGCAGGAGTGGATACAGAACACAGAGGACATGCAAGTATCCCATTTACTGCTCATCTCTGTTCTGACCACTCCTGTTTGTTTTTGGCTTTAGCAATACAGATGGATTATTGACTGATTGAAAGCAGACACTGACGGATGAAAAGAAGGGCAAAATGATCAGTGACATCAATGCAGAATTACTGCCGACACCCTCTCCACTCTTTTGGGGGTTTCTACTTGTATCCACGTGTAACAGAACAGGTTCTGTCGTAATGCATGGAATCATCTGATGTCAGTGTAAAAAGAGTGCACTCTGTGATGTTATAGTGGGATCTTGGCCCTCAGCTCAGTCCTTTCGAGCTGGCACAGACGTTACCTTGTCAGGCTGCGTTCCCGCTTCGCTTATTTGGGGAAGTTGGCCTCTGTAAGTGCACATGGAAGTGAAGAGTGAAGCGATTCTAAGAGCGGCGGCCGTCATGTGCGTGTCATACTAAAACACAGCAATGTGTGAAGACCAAACCACGCTCCCTATGTATATTTAAGCATGGCACAACGTTCTACACCACCCTACATGCTCTCTGCAGCCAGGAAATACCAGTTTTTTAATGTGATTCGTCATGGTTCGATTCGGGTCGAATCAAATTTTTTCAAAAAATTCTGCGAATCGGGTCGAACCGAATTTCAACAAATTCGCCCATCTCTAATTATAGAACAATATATTATGGCCACTATATTATACATGATCTACAATACAGAGGCTCAACTTGTACTATAGATAATATCACAGAGGGGAATGTGACTCCCGGCTCCTGATTAGTAATAATTATCCTCCAGTGTAATAGTCACATCCTTATATAAGGAGCAGTAATATCTACTATGTGTCACCAGACACCCCCCATGTGAGTGTCTACGTACAGTACTGCTCCCCCTCCCCCAACATAGTACAAGGTAAGAGACCTGGGGAGGATTCTCTCTATGTCTGTGCTGCAGGAAATCTACACTGGAGCTAAATTATACCACCATATAGTGCTCTGCAGGGGAGATACCGTCACACTGCCTAATATCACTCACTATAACAGCGAGGTCCTGCATGTCACAAAAATTTACACACTGACACCAAATATACAGTATTATCTGGGGTGTTACATGGGACTGCAGGCCACATCTACTACATGATCTGTACTCAGAGATATCACTGTGTTATCTGTGGTGTTACATAGGACTGCAGGACACATCTACTACATGATCTGTACTCAGAGATATCACTGTGTTATCTGTGGTGTTACATAGGACTGCAGGACACATCTACTACATGACCTGTACTCAGAGATATCACTGTGTTATCTGTGGTGTTACATAGGACTGCAGGTCACATCTACTACATGATCTGTACTCAGAGATATCACTGTGTTATCTGTGGTGTTACATAGGACTGCAGCTGCGGGACAAGTAGTGAGGGAGAGTAGGCGAGCAGGCAGCTTTTCCAGCACTGGCAGGAGTACGCTTTACAAGGCCTTTGCCAGTTTTATGTCACCCCAGCAAGACACTGTCACCATTCCCCAGTCTCGGGAGAGTAGGGCTGATCTTTACAGAAAGATGGTGAGGGAGAACGTAACTGACCATACCATCATAATAAATGATCACACAGCTCCCTACAACTACTGAGGTTCTTGCCTGCCCTGCCGATAGCGTGTTGTCTGAGCGGGTTCTCAGTGCAGCTGGTGGCATCATCACCGATAAGCGTACACGCCTGTTGACTGACAGCGCTGACAGGCTGACGCTCAAGATGAATAAATCCTGGATTTCTCCGGATTTTCATTCTCCACCAGGTGAAAGAAGCTCAACTTGAATAATGTATGCACTCCTCCTCATTCTCCTCCTTCTCCTCCTCTTTGTACACTAATGCAGAGGAAACTGGCTATTTTTTGCCAGGGCCAACTGGCTCTAGCTATAGTACTCTATGTATTTAATTTTTCTGGAGGGCCACCTACCCGGTCCTCTGTTTTAAACAATCTTTGGGAGTGCCACATACAGGCACTATCCAAATTTAATTGTCTCCATAGCAGCCTCCACATGTAGTCTTTATAGCTGCCTCCACACGTTGTCTCCATTGCTACTTCCACACGTCATCTCCATAGCTGCCCTCAAAAGTCGTCCACATAGCTGCCTCCATACATCGTCCCCTTAGCAAACGAGCTGTGTCACACTCATTTTTCGGGTGTTTCACCAGATACATTATGGAACTTGGTCACTATGTCGCCACCATGCTGTGTTATCGACTAAATATACCATCAACCTTTTGTTCACATAGGAAATCATTCAGGCAGCTTGTCCAGCACTGGCAGGGGTACGCTTTACAAGGCCTTTGCAGTTTTATGTCACCCCAGCAAGACACTGTTACCTGTCCCCAGTCTCGGCAGAGTATGGCTGATCTTCACAGAAAGATGGTGAGGGGGTACGTAGGTGACCATACCATCGTCCTAAATGATCACACAGCTCCCTACAACTACTGGGTTTCAAAGCTGGACATGTGGCACGAACTGGCGCTGTACGCCTTGGAGGTTCTTGTCTGCCCTGCCGCTAGCGTGTTGTCCGAGCGGGTTTTCAGTGCAGCTGGTGGCATCATCACCGATAAGTGTACACGCCTGTCGACTGACAGCGCTGACAGGCTGACGCTTATCAAGATGAATAAAGCCTGGATTTCTGAGGATTTCCATTCTCCACCAGGTGAAAGAAGCTCAACCTGAATAATGTATGCACTCCTCCTCCTCATTTTCCTCCTTCGCCTCCTCTTTGTACATTAAAGCAGAGGAAACTGGCTCTAGCTATAGTACTCTATGTATTTAATTTTTCTGGAGGACCACCTACCTGCTCCTCTGGTTTGAAAACTTTTTTGGACTGCCACATACAGGCATTATCCAAATTTAATATTCTCCCTAGCAGCCTCCACATGTCGTCTTTATAGCTGCCTCCACACGTTGTCTCCATTGCTACCTCCACACGTCATCTCCATAGCTGCCTCCAAAAGTCGTCCATATAGCTTCCTCCATACATCGTCCGCTTAGCAAACGAGCTGTGTCAGGCAGAATTTTGGGTTGTTTTCATGGCTTCCACATCAAACTTGTTAACTTTGTCGCCACCCTGCTGTGTTATCCACAAAATATACCGCCAAACTTTTATCGTCGACCGATTTTATTTCAGCACTACTTGCACATCTGTTTACGTTCCCCTCCCCCGCCATAACCAGGCCAATTACTTATCAGAACAGTACTGTCAGAAGTGCTGTTTGTAGCCCCCGCCTGCTTTGAAAATTCTAATCTTTTCAAAGTAAACGCTTCTGCCCCCCAGGCCCATTTTGGGTGGGGAGGAGCCGAGAGACAGGGTCTTGGACAGGCGCCAGCTCCATCCCAAGATCCAACTAACATAGTTTTAACTGCAGCATCTTTAATCTACTACTAGTTCACTGCCTCCATACATCGTCCCCTTAGCAAACAAGCTGTGTCAGGCAGAATTTTCAGGTGTTTCACCAGATACATAATGGAACTCGGCGCATCTGTTGCCGCCATGCTGGAGACCTGAAGTTTCAATCATAGCAGCGCAATATGGATGCCCCATACTGTCGCTCTTAATCATGGAACAATTTCCCCCAAAAAAATATATATATAGAACCGCTATGCTATTCCATTTTTACTAGATGAAATATTCAAATGACCCGGCCTGCTTTGAAAATTATAATTATTTCAAAGTAAACGCTTCTGGCCCCCAGGCCCATTTTGGGTGGGGAGGAGCCGAGAGACAGGGGCTTGGACAGGCGAAAGCTCACCTGGCAGCGGACCGCCAGCTCCATCCCAAGATTAGGCAGCCTCAGAGGCATCCATGCATGCTGCCCCTGCTGTTTCCTGTCCATTTCGACTCCACGATCCTCCACAGCGTCCACCAATGTCTCCATGCGCAACTTTCAACTGTCTGTACCCCAGACGCTGGAGCGCGAGAGGATATACAGCACATCATCCCCTTGTCAAACGAGCTGTGTCAGGCAGAATTTTCGGGTGTTTCACCAGATACATAATGGAACTCGGCCCATCTGTCGCCGCCATGCTGGAGACCTGAAGTTTCAATCATAGCAGCGGAATATGGATGCCCCATACTGTCACTCTTAATCATGGAAGTCGTCTCCATGGCTGCCTCCACATGTCATCCCCTTAGCAAACGAGCTTTGTCAGGCTAATTTTTCGGGTGTTTCACCAGACACGTTATGGAACTTGGTCACTATGTCGCCACCATGCTGTGTTATCGACTAAATATACTGTCAACCTTTTGTTCACATAGGAAATTATTTCAGCACTTCTTACTCACCTCCTTTGCTTCCTCTCTGCCACCTTAACCAGGCAAAATACTGATACATACAGTGCTACACATTATCCTCGCCAAAAGGAATTTTTTAAATTGGTTTGAAGCCTGAGTCCATTTGGGGTATGTCGCCATGCCACTCTCTAGCCTGCCGCTGCTGCCGCTGCCTCTGCATGCCGTCCTCTATAGTGTCAGGGTCAATTATTGTATGTTTTAGATGCTATCTAGCCTCATTCAGTCACTCTGTCATCGCCATGCTGTTGCCCATAATTTTGGCATAATGGTGCAATTAAGCAGCCTCAGAGGCATCCATGCATGCTGCCCCTGCTGTTTACTGTCCATTTCAGTGGTGTTTCCATCATTTTCTGAGTTTTCCAGGTGTTTGGCCAAGCTTCCCTGTGCAGAGCCTTGGTCCCCTTGAAAAATGCTCGAGTCTCCCATTGACTTCAATGGGGTTCGTTATTCGAAGCGAACACTCGAGCATCGGAAAAAGTTCGACTCGAGTAACGAGCACTCAAGCATTTTAGTGCTCGCTCATCTCTAACCAGGAACCGATGACAGAGCCGCAATGAATGCCGGGGAGCATCAGAAGGTGAGTTCACTTTTAGTTTTTTTCCTTGACTCGAGTATAAGCCAAGTTAGGGTTTTTCAGCACATTTTTTGTGCTGAAAAACTAGGCTTATACTCAAGTATTTATATACCATAACCGTATATAAAAAATAAAAAATGGTTATAGACTGTAGGAGCGTTTACCCCTTATTGTACTGTAGTTGCGAGAGAATTCAAATATTCTATGGTTCCTTATACAACTATTTAAAGCAAAAGAGTAAAGAGTAAGAAAAAAAGTATAAACTTCAGCATCACGAAGCATTAAACACATCATTGCTATGGGGAACAGAGAGTAAAATCCCAGAAGGAGACCTTGGGGACTAGTCAAGGCATAAATAGTCATCTCAGATCTCTGTGCTGAGCCTCATCCTGACAATACACAATGTGTGGATTACGCTCCATTTCACCTGATCTCTATGCGTCTCCCTATTTCTAAGAATCTCCTGTCACTCAGGACAAGTTTAGTTTAGTAGCGACAATACATCTCAGCCGACTCTCTGTGAGATACTGAATTTTATTTTCATTATTTGCTCTGAATTACTTCACTACTCGACTTTTAGCTACCAGAGTGTCTCTAGAATCACAGAGTGTTCTAGATCATTCCTCAACATTGCATTTTATAATGTTTCTTATTTCCCTTTCCTTTAATTAAATATTTTTTTTATAATATTAATTTTTGGATTCATGACAAAGGCTTTTCATGTAGCTGTGGGTTTAGTCAATAAAAATGAATTTGTCACTTCTACATGAATGTCTTCCTTGATCCGTGCTAGAAGGTTGAGGAGACGCTGATTTTTTTCTGCTCTTCACTTCTCCAGTCTGAACTGGACTCTAGTGGCTGCTTATATGATTTCTGCCACGTTCTCTCTCTCAGCATTTTGCCCTTCTCTAGCAAAGATTATCCCTGTGTTCTGTCATTGCCTTTTTTTGGTCACCTGGGGCAGGACCTATCCTCTCTATAAGTACTCACCACTCATGGGGGGCTGCTGGTCCAATTTCTGTCTGGCTTTATTCTCTCTGATTGTTTATTCTGATGCTCTTCTGGCTTCATTCTTGAGCCTTTTACTAACCTTTGGATCTTGATTTTGTCATTGTTTGCTCCCACAGTTGATGACCCAGATTTTTAAGTCCTTTTTGTTGTATTTGTCCATTTCCGTGTGAACAGAGACCTAAGGAGAGAAAGTCTTCCAGTGGTCCAGGTTATTAGGACTCGCCGAGTAATTAGGCAGGTGACAGCATTGAAGGGCTTAGCTTAGGGCTCACTGTCTTGCTTATCTTCCTGATTTTGAGCCCTCCTTACAGAAATTATGATTTGTAATAAATAATTGAATCCTTCAGGTTGGAATGTTTATAGTTTATTTTAATCACAAAACACTCAAAAATTTAATTTTAATTTTTTTGTACCTGTTTCTTCTTTTTTCTTTCATAGATGTAATTTAGTTTAAATATACATTCTCATGTCTTGTGTAGAAGTGAATACACATCCCACACTTCTTTTTCTTCACTTTCCAGTATAATAAAGAGTAACAGAGGGTGTTAATTTCTGGGGGCGCATCTCGTGACCATTGTAGAGAGTAGCTTCATAGAATCTGTCCAGGTCTGGATGGGTCTAACGATTAAGTTACGCAGAACAATTGATTTCAGTGAGAACCTTAACAAAGTAAAATAAACTGCTGAAAACTTAGTCGGCCAAATTCTACATCAAGTATTTTATAAGGATTATTGATTTTTTTTTTTTTTTTAATTTCTTGTATACATCGACTTCATAAAATAATTTTTTTTATCTTTTAGTATAAAGCATGCTCAACATCTCCAATATCCATCTTACAGGATTCCAGGGTCTTCAGGATCTCAAGTATCTGCTCTTCGTCTTTCTGCTCCTCATGTTCTGCCTGATCGTGGTGGGAAACACTGTGATTATTGTTCTGATCTATCTGAGCAGAAACCTCCATTCTCCCATGTACTTCTTCCTCACACAGTTGTCCCTCTCCGACATGATACTGGCCACGGACATCATTCCCAATACACTTAGCGTGGTTCTTTATGAAGGGGCCACCATGTCCTTCACCGGCTGCCTGGTGCAGTTCTATTTTTTTGCAATTACAGAATGTGCTGAGTGTTTTTTCCTGACAGTGATGTCCTATGACCGCTATATGGCCATCTGCCAACCCCTTCACTATAATATTACTATCAATGAGTCATTTTGTATGAAATCAGTTGTTTTAATCTGGATTTTCAGCTTCTTTATGAGTCTGATGGATGAAGTCGGTATCTGTGGGCTGCAGTTCTGTGAAGCCAATGTCATTGACCACTTCTTCTGTGATTATATGCCTCTTGTGGAGCTTTCCTGCTCAGATACATTCAGATTACAGCTACAGACCTTCATATTAAGTTTTTTCATGACTGCAGGTCCATTAATACTCATAGTGGCATCTTATGTGTGTATCATATTCACCATCATGAACATGCCATCCGTGAGCTGCAGACAGAAAGCCTTCCTCACCTGCAGCTCACACTTGACTGTGGTCTCCATATTTTATGGAACTTTGATTTCTGCTTATGTTCTTCCAACAATTGGGAAGATGATAAGTTTAGGTAAAATCAATTCCCTCCTCTACACGGTGCTGACTCCATTACTGAACCCAGTGATTTATAGTCTGAGGAACAGGGACTTCATGGAGGCCTTCACCAATCTGAAAAACCTATAGGGATGACCGGACCTATTCAAGGCACCGATAGCAGGTGTTATCCTATAAATGGTGATAGATGCATTTAAAGAGATGACACCCACAACTTTTGCTGCTCCAATTTTGGGTGTTACTTCCCGCGGGTGAGCATGACCAAAAACCAAGCTTCAGTCTAAAGTCTGCATTGGGGGAACCAAACCCACAATTTTTATCACAGTCACTAATACAGGCAGTCCCCGGTTTACCTACAAGATATGTTCCGTACGTTTGTTCTTAAAGGAAACCTACCACCACGGATCTACCTATGAAGGTAGATCGGGTGGTAGGTGCATCTATAGGACGTGAGGATAGCCCTTTTAAGGGCTAATGCTCACATCACCACAATCTTTTTTTTTTTTTTTTTTATTCCTTTATTGAAAGCTAAGTGATTTACATACATGAGATCCAAGCATAGTCTGTATACAATTGTATAACATTCACTTTATGAGTAAATAGCCTGTGTCTATGAATATTTAAGACGCAACAGCTATATAAAAGGTACATTTTAGCAGGTGACATCATGACAATTTCTTCAATCATATAACAAAAAAATTATGAACGCAACAATATCAAACTCAAACTCGGGTACGGGGAGGGCAAGAGGGGTAGGAAAGAAGGGGAGGGAGAGGTTGGGCATGGGGGTCTTAGTCTGCAAGTGTGGTATAAGTTGGAGATCGCATAAAGTCCATCCAGGGCCCCCATGTCTGATTATGACTTTCTCCCGATCGGTGCAGTTCCGCAGATAGTTCCTCCATTCTCTGCAAGTAGAAGATTTCTGCAAACCATTCAGACATGGACGGTACCTGAGTGGACTTCCACAGCCTCGGGATTAGTGACTGCGCTGCGATCAATAAGAAACTTGTCAGAGATCTTTTAATCTTGGGGAGGGACGTTGGAAGCATGGACAGTAAGAGATGAGCTGGGTTATTGTTACCAATGGTCTGTCGGAATCTCCAGAATTCAGCAGGACATGAGGGGTATATTGAGTATAGCTTGGCGGGGGTCCAGTACCACCTACATAGAATTTTAAAATTTGTTTCCTAAGCCTTGCCGGAAATGGACAACTTATGACATAGTTCATAGGCCTTGGACCAATCGTCTGGGGTGTATGTCTGCCCTAGTTCCTTTTCCCAGGCCCTTACATAGGGGGGGATAGTTTTGGCCCACTCATCCTGGAAGAGTCCGTATAGCACTGAGATTGGGTGAGGGATGGCAGTGGAGGAGAGGCATAAGCGCTCAGAGGAGCGGAGTTCTCTATGTAGGTTGAGGTGTACCTTATGCCTATTATAAAAGTGCTGCAGCTGAGTATATTCCCAGGATGTACGAGGGGTATCAGCGTTAGAGGTAAGGAGGCTATTCAGGGGGCGTAAGGAGGAGTCTTCTAGGAGATCTTTAAATATAAGCGGGGATGTAGTTCTGAGGGGGGCTAAGAATTCCGCATGAGTGCCTAGGGGGAAGTCTGGGTTGTTAGTGAAATGGGACCATTGGTCCGTCAGAGTCGAACAAGCGTGTAGGCGCGTCTAGTTTTTTCAGTGTTTTTAAGACTTGGTGAGCCACATAGGGAAGAGAGGCTTATCAATGATCGAGTGAGGCATATGAGTGGGACCAGGGCATTGTGGTGAGAGGGGAGGGTGAGAGACTTTCTTCTAGTTGTACCCACAATTTGTTCTTCCTACCATGGTACCAGTCTAATATCCTCGTTGAGTAGGCATGTTACTTTCTGGAAGAACAGTTTGGGCAAGGCTAGTGGGATCATCTGGAAGAGGTATAAAAGCCTTGGTAGCAAGGTCATCTTGATACAGTTAACTCTCCCCACACAGGAGATCTGTTTGGAGGCCCAGTTTGTGAGTTCCCTTTTTGTGTGTAGTAGGAAAGTGTCGTAATTTACAGCGTAAGTGGATTTGAGGTCTGAGGGGATCTGAATTCCCAGGTAGGTGATGGCTTTGTGTTGCCAAGAGAATGGATATCTCAGACGCAGTTCCCGTGTCCAGGACACCAAGACCCATCGCCACACTTTTAGACAGGTTGATTTTATGCTTGCTGAAGTGGCCAAATGTTTCAAGGACTACCATAATGGGGGCAAAGCAGTGACTGGGTTTGAAAGGTAGAGGAGGACATCATCCGCAAAAGCTGAGCATTTATACTCACGGTCTTTGATCTTGATACCTGTGATGTCCGGATGTGTCCGTATGGCAATGAGAAGGTGTTCTATTACTAAGGCGTACAAAAGGGATAGTGGGCATCCCTGTCTAAGGCCGTTCTAGAAGGCAAAGAGGGGTGACATTGATTTTGATTTGCACTCGCGGGGCGCTATATAGAGTTTTAATCTTTGCTCTTATTACAGGGCCTAGTCCAATTTGGGAAAGGGTTCCCTCAAGGAAGTCCGAGTCCACCGATCAAACGCCTTTTCGGCGTCAAGCGAGAGAATGAGAGTTGGATCTCTCGTTTGCGTTGTTTGATGTATCAGGGAGAAGGACTTTAGAGTATTGTCCCGGGCTTCTCTTGTGGGTATGAATCCCACTTGATCAGGATGGACCAGGCCTCCCAGGAGGCGGGAAAGTTGGCAGGCGATTATTTTGGCATATATTTTAGTGTCTGTATTAATGAACGAAATTCCGGTGTTGTTCCGGTGTGCTGGTGTTCCGGCTGCACGTCGCCTCGCTCTGCTTCCCCTCCTGGCCTGATCGTGTGTGTGTGTCTGTGTGTCGGCATCAGCGGCATCAGCGTGGGGTTTCCCCGTACTGGGTGCCGGCTGTTTATCTGGTGTTCCGGATGTCCCGGACTTTGTGACCGAGGAGCGCGGACTTCGGGGGTTTCTGCTGTCCTGGGTTGTCCTGGGCTTCGTAGCCGGCTGTTTGTGGTGTCACTCCGGATCTGGGACCGTGGAACGTGATGCCCGGAGGAAGGGGACGTCAGGCTGCTGTGGACCTGGACGTCAAGCTGCAGTCCTGGACCGCGCTGGGCCCCATCTGGTATGTTGTGTTGGGACCTGATGTTCTGAGGAGCGGAGTGCCTGGGCTATTGTGGCAGGAAAATCGTATCTGCAGGTGTTTCCTCATCTACACCGGCTGAGCTCCATCAGGTGTGTTAGTGAAACACTGTTAGGCTGCCTATTGTCCCTACTGTTCCTGCTGCTTGATACTGCCCATGCTGTGTGATCAACTGACCTGCTGCTGCTTATTGTCCCTTCTGCTCGACTGATGGACCTGTTGTCAACTGTCTCTGTGGTTTGATCAACGGACCTATTGTTCCTGCCATTTGACCAATAGACCTGCTGCCTATTGTTCCTGCTGTTTGACCAACAGACCTGCTGCACACACTTTATCCGCTGATTAAAAACTTTTCACACTAACGCCCCCCCCGACAAGTTTCGCCACATTAGCGGCGTCCTCAGGGGTGCCGGGGCTAGAGTGTGCTTGCCGAGTTTGAGCTCCAATTCTTAATACCTCCAAAAAAATAGAGAAAAAAGAGTGCTTATGCTCACCCACCGAGATGCATGTTGAAGGTAGATCCGTGCTGGATAGAAGATGGAATGCGCTTGGTCTAGATCCAAGGTGAATAACAGGAGAATGAAGAGACGAAAATCCACTCTATCCGCACCGGTATGAGGTTAAAAAATGTTCACTTTGGTTTATTCAAATCATCAAAAAAGTTAAAAACAGTACAACAACACAAAAAAACATGAGATGACGCGTTTCTGACAAAACACGGTATTAGTCCTTAATCATATCCTCATAGCGGTGCGGATAGAGTGGATTTTCGTCTCTTCATTCTCCTCTTAATACCTCCGTTTGTGTAGTCACTGTAAACTCCTTCTCTGTCTATGTTTTCACTGATGAAAACACATTATACACGGATCACATTTTATTTTGGGGCCGTTATATAGATGACGTCCTCATCCTATGGAGTGGGGACAAGGACACTTTCTACAGAATGGTTGACACACTGAACAAAAACGATATAGGCATGAGATTCACACCAGAGGTCAATGCATCTAAAATCAATTTTTTGGACTTAACAATAAGTATAAATCACCTGGGAGACTTAGAAACTGCAGTTTACCGCAAAACTACATCAACTAACAGTTTATTAAACTGGAAAAGCTGGCACCCGAAGCCTCTGAAACAAGGAATTCCGATCGGACAGTATTTAAGGGCAAAACGGAATTGCTCTTCGGATGAAGCTTTCGAAATTGAATCTAAAACACTATATAGGCGATTCCTTGATAAGGGATACCCTAGAAAGGTTTTGAAACGGGCTAAACAAGCAAATAGAGACACTCTAATCTCAGAATCAACAAGAAGACAAGAAAAAGAGAAGAAGTGCGCTGTATAGGGACTTTCGACTCCCGGTCTGAAGATATCATAAACATCTTGAGAAAATATTGGCCCATCTTACAATCAGATGACGACCTTAGAAACGTCATTAGTAATAGGCCGAGCATTACTTATCGTCAGGGCAAGCATATGAAGAACACTTTAGTCCACAGCCACTACGAATCCAAACACAACAGGAAAGAGACGTGGCTAACAAAGCCGCTGATGGGGTCTTACCCCTGTGGAGATTGCAGTTTTTGCAAATACATGATAAAACTAAAGGAATTCTCTGCTGACGGTAAAACCTACAATATTCGTAAATTCCTGAACTGCAAGAGCACCTGTGTGATCTATATAGCACAGTGTGCCTGCCCTAAAATATATGTGGGCAAAACAGTTCAGGAATTGAGAAGGAGAATATCGGCGCATCTCAGTACAATCAGAACGGATAAGGAAACATCTTTGGCTAGACACGATGGCAACATGAACCATCTTAAGTTTTGGGCAATAGATCAACTTAAGGTAGGCCCTCGGAAAGGCAACATAGACAAACTACTGCTCCAACTAGAAGCTCGTTGAATAGAGCGGTCCAAAAGGCCTGAATGAAGGCTTTACTTTTTCTGCTTTCTTATGATATCCTTCTGTCTGTAAGGTTTAGTGAACACCTCTACACCAACTATCCAGTGTCGATATAATGATAAATCAATCTTAACAACATAGCTTAATAACATATCTGGTTCTCCACCCAGTGCTGTACAGATTCAGTATGACAAATATAACTTCCATTGTTATTTCTCTGGAACTAATGAGAGACAATACATCAAACTGGACTTTGATCAATATCACTAGAGGAGGATAAATGAAAAAACGGTTATTTTAAGACTATATATACACTCTAGAATTATTATTTTTTTGAGCTCCCTATATATATTGCCTCCATTTAGCATCAACTATAAATAACTTCAAATTATATAAAAATATGAAATACAGAACTAATCTCTACATATCATCCGAAAATTGGATTTCGATTGAAAATAATATGGAGGCATACAAGAATAAAACAACCCCAACATTAGTCTTGGTAAAAAATCTCTTACAATAGTATATAAATACCCATCTACTCACTGTGTATATCCTCTCCGATAGTAGGCCTGCCCCATAAGGCTAGATGATAGCAGGATAAATAGTACACTTCAAGCTAAAAACAATGCCAACCGGATTGTATTTCCTGCATCTATACACTACGGCAGTTAACAACAGTCCCCACGCCTGCGCATCCAAGGTGAAACTTTGCTGCACGGAGCCGGTGTAACACTCTAAGTCACCACGCACGCGCATTCTAGCGGGAGATCGAGCGAAAGATTTCAAAGTTCTTGCGAATGCGCAGTTGAATAAACATACGTCGGAGGATGAAGAGGACCAGTGCGCAGCCGCATGATATTTGGATCGGTGCGCAGATGCGAATCTGCGAATCCAGAGGAGGCGTGTGACCAGGTTGTCACACCCGCAGTTCTCCACTCCGGATTGGATAACTCTGACTGAACGGTAACCACTATAGCAGGGGTAGGGAACCTATGGCTCGGGAGCCAGATATGGCTCTTTTGATGGCTGCCTTTGGCTCACAGGCAAATCTTCAATAAATAGTGATCAGCACTGTGTCTGTCTAAGATATATATAGCGCTGATCACTTAGTGTGACACAGAGGGGCATGTGCTGTGGCTACCTATATACTGGGGGGGGGGGGCGGGGGGGGGGGCTCCCCCTACTGGGGGGGGGGGGGGGGGGGGGGGGTGCCCCTCTGATGTACGGGGGGGCATGGGCATATTGCACGGCTCTCTAGGAATTACATTTTAAAACAAGTGGCGTTCATGGCTCTCTCAGCCAAAAAGGTTCCTGACCCCTGCACTATAGGCTGGTAACGAGAGGGAGTTTACAGTGACGACACAAACGGAGGTATTAAGAATTGGAGCTCAAACTCGGCAAGCACACTCTAGCCCCGGCACCCCTGAGGACGCCGCTAATGTGGCGAAACATGTCGGGGGGGCGTTAGTGTGAAAAGTTTTTAATCAGCGGATAAAGTGTGTACCACATATTCCAGTAGAGTGCGGTACCTCTGCTACTATTTATTGTAGGAAACAAGATGTCATGTGATGTAAGTGCACGTGATGAGAAGGAAAACCCTCTCGAAAACATGCAACATTATGGTAGCCCAGCAACCATGGACGCGATGTCTGATATAAGTAAAAAAGGTATAGTATGTTAAACAAATGTGCTAGAACATGGCGCCGGAGACTAAGGCAGACATATGAGTTAGATGTTAATGGATGAAATGGTGTAAATGAACGCCTTAATATATGTACATGAGATCATTTTTAAAGTTCATGCCCTTGGGGAATCTGGTATCCAGGCGCATGATCCAATATGCCTCACGTATGTGCAAGAGTTTTTCTCGATTGCCACCTCTCTTGTTCTGGGAGATGTGTTCAATAGCTAAGACACTCATGTGGCGTACTGAACCCCTATGTAAATCTCGAAAATGTTTAGAAATACCAGAGACACTACGTATACTATTGTTATTGTTGGTATTGGCCCCACTAATATGTTCTGAAATGCGAATTTTTAATTTGCGGGTAGTGCAACCGACATATTGGGGCACATTTACTTACCCGGCCCATTCGCGATCCAGCGGCGCGTTCTCTGCACAGGATTCGGGTCCGGCTGGGATTTAAGATGGTAGTTCCTCCGCCGTCCACCAGGTGGCGCTGCAGCGCCGAAAATAATCTTAACGCCCCGGAATGCACCATCCCATGGAAGGTGAAGGTGAGCGCTCCCCAAGCGACACATTTTCGGTTTTTAAATGCGGCGGTTTTTCCGAATACGTCGGGTTTTTGTACAGATGCGCAAGAAGCGCATCTGTTTACATTCCCCTCACCCGCCATATCCCAAACTTATAAGAACGCTACTACACTTGATCTCATACAAAAGGTTCTTAGAAGTGCTAAAAAAATAGAGAAAAAAGAGTGCTTATGCTCACCCACCGAGATGCATGTTGAAGGTGGATCCGTGCTGGATAGAAGATGGAATGCGCTTGGTCTAGATCCAAGGTGAGTAACAGGAGAATGAAGAGAAGAAAATCCACTCTGTCCGCACCGGTATGAGGTTAAAAAATATTCACTTCGGTTTATTCAAATCATCAAAAAAGTTAAAAACAGTACAACAACACAAAAAAAGGGCATGAGATGACGCGTTTCGGACAAAACACGGTATTAGTCCTTAATCATATCTAACCTAGCATAAGTGTGAAGTTGTATTTAAGGAAAGAAAAGAGGAGGAGACCGGAAAAAGAAAACTCCCAATGCAATGGAACAGCTGTGTGTTGGAGGAAGAGGGAGTTGAGATGTCTGACGTAGGAAACAAGATGTCATGTGATGTAAGTGCACGTGATGAGAAGGAAAACCCTCTCGAAAACATGCAACATTATGGTAGCCCAGCAACCATGGACGCGATGTATGTTAAACAAATGTGCTAGAACATGGCGCCGGAGGCTAAGGCAGACATATGAGTTAGATGTTAATGGATGAAATGGTATAAATGAACGCCTTAATATATGTACATAAGATCATTTTTAAAGTTCATGCCCTTGGGGAATCTGGTATCCAGGCGCATGATCCAATATGCCTCACGTATGTGCAAGCGTTTTTCTCGATTGCCACCTCTTTTGTTCTGGGAGATGTGTTCAATAGCTAAGACACTCATGTGGCGTACTGAACCCCTATGTAAATCTCGAAAATGTTTAGAAATACCAGAGACACTGCGTATACTATTGTTATTGTTGGTATTGGCCCCACTGATATGTTCTGAAATGCGAATTTTTAATTTGCGGGTAGTGCAACCGACATATTGTATATTGCATGCTGTGCAGGTGATGAGATAAATGACAAATGTGGATTCACAGTTTAGGTAAGTATTGATGGAAAAAGTAAGATTGTTTGCACATGATGTGAAATTGGTGGTCTTGCACATATATTGACAGATGTTACATCTGTTGCCTCCGCAGCAGACATTGCCCTTATAAGAGAGCCAACTGGAATTGATGTTCATTCTGTGAAAAAGATTGGGAGAGAGGATACTGCCCAAAGTGGGTGCCTTAGTGGACACACATTGTATGCCGTTCTGTAGAATAGTGGCTAATGCAGTGTCACGATTTAAAATGGGTAAGTATTTTTTGATGATGTGTGAAATCTTCACAAAGTCTGTACTATATTGTGTAGTAAAAGTGAGCCTGTTGTAATTGACTCGAGATTCTTTGTGTCGTGTATGGGAAAGGTAATGTGATCTTTCTTGCGATTGAGCTATGTTGCGAGCTCTGTGGCATAATCTAGTGCTGTAACCTCTTTTTAGTAATCGTTTTGTGATGTTAACACATTCTGCATTATAAGCGGCTTCACTTGATGAGGCTCTCCTGGCCCGTATGTATTCTCCTATTGGTAAATTTTTTGTGGTGTGATTGGGATGGCAACTGTCTGCTCGTAAGGTGGTGTTACCTGAAGTGGGTTTTCTGTAAAGTTGGGTATGAATAGTGCCTGAGATGGTGTCTCCCTGTAAAAGAATATCAAGAAAAGGTATAGTAGTGGAATCATGTTCATAAGTAAAAGATAAATTAAACTGATTGATATTAAGGTATGACAGAAAATCGGCGACCGCCTCCCCACCCCCGTTCCAGATGAGGAGGCAGTCGTCGATATATCTGCCATACCATTGTATAGAAGACAAGAAGGGGTTGTTGATAGAAAAGAGGTGTTCTTCCTCCCACATGGCCATGTAAATGTTAGCTAAAGTGGGTGAGAAGCGGGCACCCATGGGGCATCCAACCTTCTGTAAAAAGAAATGGTTATCGAACATAAAAAAATTTTTGTTCAAAAGAAAAATAAGTACATCTAGAATGAAACTCTGTAAAACCACAGAAAAATTACTGAATCTGGCCAAGTGAGATGCCACGGCCCTGCACGCTCCCGCATGGGGAATAGATGTGTACAGGGCCGTGACATCGCACGTAAGCCAGCTATTGCTTTCAGTCCAAGTGAGTTGATTCATGGCAGGTAACACAGTTTTGCTATCTTGTAAAAAAACAGGCAATCTCATAACAAAAGGTTGCAACAAAGTGTCTAGCCATGAACCTAGTCATTCTAGAGGTGATCCAATGCCTGAGACTATGGGGCGAAATTTCGGTGGAAATGTATTCTTGTGCGTTTTGGGCATTAAGTAAAAGTGAGGAGAAATAGGATCTAAGGGAACAAGAGATTCAGCAGTAGCTTCGTTGAAGATTCCCAGATGGATTCCTTCCTGAGTGAGCTTGGTAAGTTCTCTAATAATTAGAGGAGTGGGGTCACTTGGGAGTTGTATGTATGTGGTGTCATCCTGTAGCATTTTCAGAGCCTCCAAATGGTACAGTTCTTTGTCCAGAATGACCACAGAACCCCCTTTATCAGAGGGACGTATGACAATACGGTCGTTATTCTTTAATCTGGAAATGGCTTTCTTTTCATAGATGGATAAGTTGAACGTGGATGTATTGGTATCTGTCGATTCCTCGTGTAGATTTCTGAGGTCTTGCTCCACTAACTGTTGGAAAATATCCATTTCTGGAGTTCTGGAGTTAACTGGATAGAACGATGGATTTTTTATTTGTATGATTTTGGAGGTGTCTAGGATTGTTTTTTGTGAGTTGAGAGCATCAGTGCTTTGATCCTGTAATTGCATTAGTTGACACAAAGTATATTGTGTTTGAAAATCCATGGAAGCTTGAAAGGAATTATTCCCAAGTTCATTAACAAATGTTATGTCTGGATTTATTTCTGAATTAACGGCATTATCCATTCGAGAGAAGTGGCGCTTGATGGTGAGTAGTCTAACAAATTTATTAACGTCGCATAGAGTGTCAAAGAGGTTAAAACGTCCTGTGGGGGCAAAGCCCAAGCCTTTTGATAGAACTGTAAGTTGATGGGAATCCAAAATCGTAGCAGATAAATTGATAACACTAAGCGTGTTTTGATGTTCAGGATTTATTTCCTTTGTGTCTGTCTCGTTGAATATTGATATTCCTGACTTGCATTTTCTTTGTTTTTTCCCCGCCCTCCTCGTTTTCCTCCTGTATTTTTTAGGATGGAGGGGGGGACCAAGTAGTTTTTTGGAATGATATTGGTGTCTCCCGTATTGGCCATAGAATTATTTGGTGTTTCACCATTGTCCGATTCGTATTCAGATGAGGAGAAGGTGACATGATTGTCACCAGTATTTCTGCGTCTTCTACTGCGGGATCTGAACCTGTGAGATCTCCTCTCCTCCCTGATATATACGGTATTAGTGGCGTAGTCCTGGGAGTCCCGGCTGAATTTATTGCTTTTTGTTTGAATAATTTCCGCCTCCAATTTTTCCAAGTTTTGTTCAATTTTATATACAATTTCTTTTAATTTCAACGAGGTTGTGACACTTGACAGTTGTAGTTTAATGGTGTTGATGTTTTCCTGGGTTTTTTCCATGAGTGTTTTTTCTTGTGAAATGATAAGTGTCATTAATTTTAAAGAACACTCTGAAAGAATGTTATTCCAAGCCTCAATAAATGTGGGATCATATTCCGCTGTGGGATACTTTTTGATCCGTAGTCCTCTTGGGATCATGTTGCGATCTAAATAGTTCTGTAAAGTTGTGGAGTCCCACCATAGTTTGAGGCGATGGGTTAGAGCTTTGTCCAGTTCTTTAGTAAGAGTATGAACGGAGCTCTGGGAAACATCATTAGTATTGTTTTGCGAAAAAATCATTTGTGCTTTATTAAGGCGTGCTGGATTTAGAAAGACTTCCTCGTGAGAGTAAAGGGGATTAGAATTTTCCGGATTCTCCATGATACAAAATGCGAAGGAGCTTCGTTTAACAAAAGTTTTTTTTAAAATGTAGTAGATTTCTGACATGCAAAAAATTATGAAAAACGTCTTCTTGACATGTAAACAATTGGGAGGTGGGGAGCAAAAAGCACAAAGCTAGAGCGTGGCAGAGCAATACGAAAAAAATAGATGAAAAACAGTGCTTATGCTCACCCACCGAGATGCATGTTGAAGGTGGATCCGTGCTGGGACCATGTATGGAGGCAGTGAACTAGTAGTAGTTAAAGGTGCTGCAGTTAAAACTATGTTAGTTGGATCTGAGATGGAGCTGGGCGCTCCCGCTGCCAGGCGAGCTTTCACCAATCCAAGCCCCTGTCTCTAGGCTACTCCCCGAAAAGCACTTCTAAGAACCTTTGTATAAGATCAAGTGTAGTAGCGTTCTTATAAGTTTAGGATATGGCGGGTGAGGGGAAGTGTAAACAGATGCGCAAGAACGCTGAAATAATATCGGTAATGATAAAATTTGCCAGTATTTTTTGTGGATTACACAGCAGGGTGGCGACAAAGTTAACAAGTTTGATGTGGAATCCATGAAAACAACCCAAATTCTGCTGACACAGCTCGTTTGATAAGGGGACCATGTATGGAGGCAGTGAACTAGTAGTAGATTAAAGGTACTGCAGTTAAACTATGTTAGTTGGATCTTGAGATGGAGTTGGCGCTCCGCTGCCAGGCGAGCTTTCGCCAATCCAAGCCCCTGTCTCTAGGCTACCTCCCCCAACAGCACTTCTAAGAAGAAGAGAAGAAAATCACTCTGTTCTGTCCACCGTATGAGTTAAAAATATTCACTCTCGGTTTATTCAAATCATCAAAAAGTTAAAATACAGTACACAACACAAAAAAAGAGTGAGAGTCGCGTTTCGGGACAAAACAACGTTATTAGTCCTTAATCTATCTCACCTAGCCATAAAGTGTGATAGTTGTATTTAAGGAAAGAAAAGAAGGATGAGAGACCGGAAAAAGAAAACTCCCAATGCAATGGAACAGCTGTGTAATGGAGGAGAGGGAGTTGAGATGTCTGACGTGGGAAAACAAGATGTCATGTGATGTAAGTGCACGTGATGAGAAGGAAAACCCTCTCGAAAACAGGCAAACATTAGGTAGCCCAGCAACCATGGACGCGATGTCTGATATAAGTAAAAAAGGTATAGTATGTAAACAAATTTGCTAGAACATGGCGCCGGAGGCTAAGGCAGACATATGAGTTAGATGTTATGGATGAAATGGTATAAATGAACCGCCTAATATATGTACCATAAGATCATTTTTTAGTTCATGCCCTTGGGAATCTGGTATCCAGGCGCATGATCCAATATGCCTCACGTATGTGCAGCGTTTTTTCTCGATTGCCACCTCTTTTTGTCTGGGAGATGTGTTCATAGCTAAGACCTCCATGTGGCGTACTGAACCCCTATGTAAATCTCGAAAATGTTTAGAAATACCAGAGACAACCGCGTCATCCTATTGTTATTGTTTGTATTGGCCCCACTGATATGTTCTGAAATGCGAATTTTTAATTTGCGGTAGTGCAAACCGACATATTGTATATTGCATGCTGTGCAGGTGATGAGAGATAATGACAAATGTGGATTCACAGTTTAGTAAGTATTGATGGAAAAAGTAAGATTGTTTGCACATGATGTGAAATTGGTGGTCTTGCAACTATATTGACAGATGTTCCTCTGTTGCCTCCGCAGCAACATTGCCCTTATAAGAGAGCCAACTGGAATTGATGTTCATTCTGTGAAAAAGATTGGGAGAGGAGTACTGCCCAAAGTGGGTGCCTAGTGGACACACATTGTATGTCGTTCTGTAGAATAGTGGCTAATGCAGTGTCACGATTTAAAATGGGTAAGTATTTTTTGATGATGTGTGAAATCTTCACAGTCTGTACTATTTGTTAGTAAAGTGACCTGTTGTAATTGACTCGAGATTCTTTGTGTCGGTATGGGAAAGGTAATGTGATCTTTCTTGCGATTGAGCTATGTTGTGAGCTCTGTGGCATAATCTAGTGCTGTAACCTCTTTTAGTAATCGTTTTGTGATGTTAACCCATTCTGCATTTAAGCGGCTTCACTTGATGAGGTTCTCCTGGCCCGTATGTATCTCCTATTGGTAAATTTTTTGTGGTGTGATTGGGATGCAACTGTCTGCTCGTAAGGTGGTTTTACCTGAAGTGGGTTTTCTGTAAAGTTGGGTATGAATAGTGCCTGATGGTGTCTCCCTGTAAAAAATATCGAGAAGGTATAGTAGTGGAATTATGTTCATAAGTAAAAGATAAATTAAACTGATTGATATTAAGGTATGAAAAATCGGCGACCGCCTCCCCACCCCCGTTCCAGATGAGGAGCAGTCGTCGATTATCTGCCATACCATTGTATAGAAGACAAGAGGGGTTGTTGATAGAAAAGAGGTGTTCTTCCTCCCACATGGCCATGTAAATGTTAGCTAAAGTGGGTGAGAAAGCGGGCACCCATGGGGCATCCAACCTTCTGTAAAAGAAATGGTTATCGAACATAAAAAAATTTTTGTTCAAAAGAAAAATAATGTACATCTGAATGAAACTCTGTAAAACCACAGAAAATTACTGAATCTGGCCATAGAGATGCCACGGCCCTGCACGCTCCCGCATGGGAATAGATGTGTACAGGGCCGTGACATCGCACGTAAGCCAGCTATTGCTTTCAGTCCAAGTGAGTTGATTCATGGCAGGTAACACAGTTTTGCTATCTTGTAAAAAACAGGCAATCTCATACAAAAGGTTGCAACAAAGTGTCTAGCCAGGAACCTAGTCATTCTAGAGGTGATCCAATGCCTGAGACTATGGGCGAAATTTGGTGGAAATGTATTCTTGTGCGTTTTGGGCATTAATAAAAGTGAGGAGAATAGGATCTAGGGAACAAGATATCGCATTAGCTTCGTTGAAGATTCCCAGATGGATTCCTTCCTGAGTGAGCTTGGTAAGTTCTCTAATAATTAGAGGAGTGGGGTCCACTTGGGAGTTGTATGTATGTGGTGTCATCCTGTAGCATTTTCAGAGCCTCAATGGTACAGTTCTTTGTCCAGAATGACCACAGAACCCCCCCTTATCAGAGGGACGTATGACAATACGGTCGTTATTCTTTAATCTGGAAATGGCTTTCTTTTCATAGATGGATAAGTTGAACGTGGATGTATTGGTATCTGTCGATTCCTCGTGTAGATTTCTGAGGTCTTGCTCCACTAACTGTTGGAAAATATCCATTTCTGGAGTTCTGGAGTTAACTGGATAGAACAGTGGTTTTTTATTGTAGATGTTTTGGAGGTGTCTAGGATTGTTTTTTTGTGAGTTGAGAGCATCAGTGCTTTGATCCTGTAATTGCATTAGTTGACACAAAGTATATTGTGTTTGAAAATCCATGGACAGCTTGAAAGGAATTATTCCCAAGTTCATTAACAATGTTATGTCTGGATTTATTTCTGAATTAACCGGCATTATCCTATCGAGAGAAGTGGCGCTTGATGGTGAGTAGTCTAACAAATTTATTAACGTCGCATAGAGTGTCAAGAGGTTAAAACGTCCTGTGGGGGCAAAGCCCAAGCCTTTTGATAGAACTGTAGTTGATGGGAATCCAAAATCGTAGCAGATAAATTGATAACACTAAGCTGTTTTGATGTTCAGGATTTATTTCCTTTGTGTCTGTCTCGTTGAATATTGATATTCCGACTTGCATTTTCTTTGTTTTTTCCTCCCGCCCTCCTCGTTTTCCTCCTGTATTTTTTGGATGAGGGGGGACCAAGTAGTTTTTTGGAATGATATTGGTGTCTCCCGTATTGGCCATAGAATTATTTGGTGTTTCACCATGTCCATTCGTATTCAGATGGGAGAAGGTGACATGATTGTCACCAGTATTTCCGTCTTCTACTGCGGGATCTGAACCTGTGAGATCTCCTCTCCTCCCTCTGATATACGGTATTAGTGGCGTAGTCCTGGGAGTCCGGCTGAATTTATTGCTTTTTGTTTGAATAATTTCAGCCTCCAATTTTTCCAAGTTTTGTCAATTTTATATACAATTTCTTTTAATTTCAACAGTTGTGACACTGACAGTTGTAGTTTAATGGTGTTGATGTTTTCCTGGGTTTTTTCATGAGTGTTTTTTCTTGTGAATGATAAGTGTCATTAATTTTAAAGAACACTCTGAAGAATGTTATTCCAAGCCTCAATAAATTTGGGATCATATTCCGCTGTGGGATACTTTTGATCCGTTCCTCTTGGGATCATGTTGCGATCTAAATAGTTCTGTAAAGTTGTGGAGTCCCACCATAGTTTGACGGATGGGTTAGAGCTTTGTCCAGTTCTTTAGTAAGAGTATGACGGAGCTCTGGGAAACATCATAGTATGTTTTGCGAAAAAATCATTTGTGCTTTATTAAGGCGTGCTGGATTTAGAAAGACTTCCTGTTTAACATACTATACCTTTTTTACTATATCAGACATCGCGTCCATGGTTGCTGGCTACCATAATGTTGCATTTTTTCGAGAGGTTTTCCTTCTCATCACGTGCACTTACAATCACATGACATCTTGTTTCCTACTACGTCAGACATCTCAACTCCCTCTTCCTCCAACACCAGCTGTTCCATTGCATTGGGAGTTTTTCTTTTCCGGTCTCCTCCTCTTTTCTTTCCTTAAATACAACTTCACACTTATGCTAGGTTAGATATGATTAAGGACTAATACCGGTTTTTTGTCCGAAACGCTGCATCTCATGCTCTTTTTTTTGTTGTTTTACTGTTTTTCTTTTTTGATGATTTGAGTTTTTTTTTACCTCATACCGGTGCGCCGGTTTTCTTCTCTTCTTATCTTTCTCCCTATCTTCTCAGTCCCTTCTTCACCGGTCTCTAGTCCTCACGGATCCACCTTCAATCACACTCTCGGTGGGTGACATAAGCACTGTTTTTCATCTATTTTTTCGTATTGCTCTGCCACGCTCTAGCTTTGTGCTTTTTGCTCCCACCTCCCAATTGTTTACATGTCAAGAAGACGTTTTTCATATTTTTTGCATGTCAGAAATCTACTACATTTTAAAAAAAACTTTTGTTAACGAAGCTCCTTCGCATTTTGTATCATGGAGAATCCGGAAAAATTCTAATCCCCTTTACTCTCACGAGGAAGTCTTTCTAAATCCAGCACGCCTTAATAAAGCACAAATGATTTTTTCGCAAACAATACTAATGATGTTTCCCAGAGCTCCGTTCATACTCTTACTAAAGAACTGGACAAAGCTCTAACCCATCGCCTCAAACTATGGTGGGACTCCACAACTTTACAGAACTATTTAGATCGCAACATGATCCCAAGAGGACTACGGATCAAAAAGTATCCCACAGCGGAATATGATCCCACATTTATTGAGGCTTGGAATAACATTCTTCAGAGTGTTCTTTAAAATTAATGACACTTATCTTTCACAAGAAAAACACTCATGGAAAAACCCAGGAAAACATCAACACCATTAAACTACAACTGTCAAGTGTCACAACCTCGTTGAAATTAAAAGAAATTGTATATAAAATTGAACAAAACTTGGAAAAATTGGAGGCGGAAATTATTCAAACAAAAAGCAATAAATTCAGCCGGGACTCCCAGACTACGCCACTAATACCGTATATATCAGGGAGGAGAGGAGATCTCACAGGTTCAGATCCCGCAGTAGAAGACGCAGAAATACTGGTGACAATCATGTCACCTTCTCCTCATCTGAATCCGAATCGGACAATGGTGAAACACCAAATAATTCTATGGCCAATACGGGAGCAAACCAATACTTACGTTCTATCAAAAGCTTGGGCTTTGCCCCCACAAGACGTTTTAACCTCTTTGACACTCTATGCGACGTTAATAAATTTGTTAGACTACTCACCATCAAGCGCGCACTTCTCTCGAATATAATGCCGTTAATTCAAAATAAATCCAGACATAACATTTGTTGAACTTGGGAATAATTCCTTTCAAGCTTCATGGATTTTCAAACACAATATACTTTGTGTCAACTAATGCAATTACAGGATCAAAGCACTGATGCTCTCAACTCACAAAAACAATCCTAGACACCTCCAAAATCATACAAATAAAAAACCCATCGTTCTATCCAGTTAACCTCCAGAACTCCAGAAATGGATATTTTCCAACATTTAGTGGAGCAAGACCTCAGAAATCTACACGAGGAATCGACAGATACCAATACATCCACGTTCAACTTATCCATCTATGAAAAAAAGCCATTTCCAGATTAAAGAATAACGACCGTATTGTCATACGTCCCTCTGATAAAGGGGGTTCGTGGTCATTCTGACAAAGAACTGTACCATTTGGAGGCTCTGAAAATGCTACAGAACACCACATACATACAACTCCCAATTGACCCCACTCCTCTAATTTAGAGAACTTACCAAGCTCACTCAGGAAGGAATCCATCTGGGAATCTTCAACGAAGCTACTGCTGAATCTCTTGTTCCCTTAGATCCTATTTCTCCTCACTTTTACTTAATGCCCAAAACGCACAAGAATACATTTCCACCGAAATTTCGCCCCATAGTCTCAGGCATGGGACCACCTCTAGAACGACTGTTCATGGCTAGACACTTTGTTGCAACCTTTTGTTATGATGGCCTGTTTTTTTACAAGATAGCAAAACTGTGTTACCTGCCATGAATCAACTCACTTGGACTGAAAGCAATAGCTGGCTTACGTGCGATGTCACGGCCCTGTACACATCTATCCCCATGCGGGAGCGTGCAGGGCCTTGGCATCTCACTTGGCCAGATTCAGTAATTTTTCTGTGGTTTTACAGATTTTATTCTAGATGTACTTATTTTTCTTTTGAACAAAATTTTTTTATGTTCGATAACCATTTCTTTTTACAGAAGGTTGGATGCCCCATGGGTGCCCGCTTCTCACCCCACTTTAGCTAACTTTACATGGCCATGTGGAGGAAGAACACCTCTTTTCTATCAACAACCCTTCTTGTCTTCTATACAATGGTATGGCATATATATCGACGACTGCCTCCTCATCTGGAACGGGGGTGGGAGGCGGTCCGCCGATTTCTGTCATACTTAATATCAATCAGTTTTAATTTATCTTTACTTATGAACATGATTCCACTACTATACCTTTTTCTTGATATTCTTTTACAGGGAGACACCATCTCAGCGACTATTCATACCCAACTTACAGAAACCCACTTCAGGTACACCACCTTACGAGCAGACAGTTGCCATCCCAATCACCACCACAAAAATTTACCAATAGGAGAATACATACGGGCCAGGAGAGCCTCATCAGTGAAGCCGCTATAATGCAGAATGTGTTAACATCACAAACGATTACTAAAAGAGGTTACAGCACTAGATTATCCACAGAGCTCGCACATAGCTCAATCGCAAGAAAGATCACATTACCTTTCCACACACGACACAAAGAATCTCGAGTCAATTACAACAGGCTCACTTTTACTACACAATATAGTACAGACTTTGTGAAGATTTCACACATCATCAAAAATACTTACCCATTTAAATCGTGACACTGCATTAGCCACTATTCTACAGAACGGCATACAATGTGTGTCCACTAAGGCACCCACTTTGGGCAGTATCCTCTCTCCCAATCTTTTTCACAGAATGAACATCAATTCCAGTTGGCTCTCTATAAGGCAATGTCTGCTGCGGAGGCACAGATGTAACATCTGTCAATATATGTGCAAGACCACCAATTTCACATCATGTGCAAACAATCTTACTTTTTCCATCAATACTTACCTAAACTGTGAATCCACATTTTGTCATTTATCTCATCACCTGCACAGCATGCAATATACATATGGTCTGTTGCACTACCCGCAAATTAAAAATTCGCATTTCAAACATATCAGTGGGGCCAATACCAACATAACAATAGTATACGCAGTGTCTCTGGTATTTCTAAACATTTTCGAGATTTACATAGGGGTTCAGTCCGCCACATGAGTTTCTAGCTATTGAACACATCTCCCGAACAAAAATTTGGCAATCGAGAAAAACGCTTGCACATACGTGGAGGCATCTTATCAAACGAGCTGTGTCAGGCAGAATTTTGGGTTGTTTTCATGGATTCCACATCAAACTTGTTAACTTTGTCGCCACCCTGCTGTGTAATCCACAAAATATACTGGTAAACTTTTATCATTTACCGATATTATTTCAGCGCTTCTTGCGCATCTGTTTACATTCCCCTCACCCGCCATATCCTAAACTTATAAGAACGCTACTACACTTGATCTTATGCAAAAGGTTCTTAGAAGTGCTGTTTGGGGAGTAGCCTAGAGACAGGGGCTTGGATTGGCGAAAGCTCGCCTGGCAGCGGAGCGCCAGCTCCATCTCAAGATCCAACTAACATAGTTTTAACTGCAGCACCTTTAATCTACTACTAGTTCACTGCCTCCATACATCGTCCCCTTAACAAACGAGCTGTGTCAGGCAGAATTTTCAGGTGTTTCACCAGATACATAAAACCAAACCAACCCCTACACTCCTCAACAAGTCATGAAACGCCTCTCCAACTATGCATCCAGAACACCAAAAGAACCAGAGCGGCAAAAAACACTAATATATAAAAAGTAATATTCTTTATTTAGAAGTAAATACATCAATTCAACATATATAACCATCAAATGGGAAAAGAATATAAATGCAATGTATGGGGGACACAAGTAGCCCAAGATGGAAAAAAGGGGCAACACAGGAGACCAATGGCTACCCCTATTTAGCCCAGAGTCCAAATAATGGAACTAATAATGACAGTAACGTGGTCAAAATATTTGACTCAAATAGATAGGGGAAAAAGTGGCAAAAGTGCGGTGAGGATAAACCATGCACAACACTGGAGGTACCATCCAGTGTTGAAAAAGTGTCAAATAACCATTGCACACTTACCTGAAAACATGGTGGACAGACGCTGGGCAGATCAGGGGAAAGCCAAAGGATACACCAGATACATAGTGGAACTCGGCCCATCTATCGCCACCATGCTGGAGACCTGAAGTTGCAATCATAGCAGCGCAATATGAATGCCCCATACTGTCGCTCTTAATCATGGAAGTCGTCTCCATGGCTGCCTCCACATGTCGTCCCCTTATCAAAAGAGCTGTGTCAGGCTCATTTTTCGGGTGTTTCACCAGATACGTTATGGAACTTGGTCACTATGTCGCCACCATGCTGTTTTATCGACTAAATATACCGTCAACCTTTTGTTCACATAGGAAATCATTTCACCTGCTTTGGTGAAACCTGAGTCCATTCAGGGTATGTCGCCATGAGACTCTCTAGCCTGCCACTGCTGCCGCTGCCTCTGCATGCTGTCCCCTATAGTGTCAGGGTCAATTATTGCATGTTTTAGATGCTATCTAGCCTCATTCGGTCACTCTGTCATGGCCATGCTGTTGCCCATAATTTTTGCATAATTGTGCGATTAAGCAGCCTCAGAGGCATCCATGCATGCTGCCCCTGCTGTTTCCTGTCCATTTCCATGGTGTTTCCATCCTTTTCTGAGGTTCCCAGGTGTTTGGCCAAGCTTCCCTGTGCAGAGCCTTGGTCCCCTTTTACTGTTCAGTTTTATAAAAAAAATGCTCGGGTCTCCCATTGACTTCAATGGGGCTCGTTATTCGAGACGAGCACTCGAGCATCGGGAAAAGTTCGTCTCGAACAACGAGTACCTGAGCATTTTAGTGCTCGCTCATCTCTAGAACCTGTCCATGTAAAGTAAACCCATAAAAGTATAGGCTCCAGAGGTATAGCTGGCTACATATATAACTTTCTGCTCTATAGGGAGGGTTCACAAATTCACAAATTTAAAAGTAAGGAAACTACAGAACAACACATGATCAGGTCAAATCACATAAAGTGCTTTATTTTAGCAAGATGCAACATTTCAACTGCCATGTGATCTTCATCAAGCATCTTCACAAAGACTCCATGGTGAATGAAACGTTGGATTTGGATTTGTATGCTGTCTTTTTCTATTAACAAATTCACAAAAGTCAGTTGCATTAGTTCAACCATCAGTTGTGCTGATGTGAGCAAAAACTTGTGTTACTATCCACAAGTAGTTTGGAACTACTCTCCTAACTTAAGATAATCTAACAGGGAGATGTGGAACACTAAACCACCCACATGTCCTTATGGACCAGTGGTTTAGTGTCCTAAATTGCCTTATAGCAACTCCCTCCATGGACACGTCTCTTGTGCTTCCTGCAATATGTAGTACTTTAATGAAGCCGGAGGAGTACACCGCGGGGCATAGAACTCCGGCTTCAGTGTAGGACTGTGCAGGCACAGGGAGTATCAAGATAAGTAAGGTATGAAGGTTTTTCATTTTACTAGTGTGACAAAAGGAAGTTGGTAAAGAGCGATTTGGGACACTAAACCACCGGTCCTTAGGGTGGTTTAGTGTTCCAAATTGCCATGACAGGTCCTCGTTAATTAACACATTAAAGGAGTATTCCCATGAAGACAAGAATGATATTACATTATATTGTTACATGATACAACAATTATATTATTGTGTAAACATCACTAGAGGTTTAAAATTTGAGAACTTTCTTTGATGGGAAACCCCTTTAAAGACAAAAGGGGGAACTAATTTATCCCTTAGCGCTCAGCGCCATACCATTGGCGCTCTGCACCTGAGCTAACCCAGCATCAGGAATCACGGGATGTCAGCGGTAATCGACCACTGACCTCCCCGAGTAACACCCGCGGGCAAAGGGGGCTCTGACCGCGAGTGTTTAACTCGTTATTTGGCGCAGTCAGCGCGAGCGCAGCATTTAAATTGCCTTTGGGGGGGTCTTTCCCCCACTATCGCCCAAGCCCCCCCCCCACCCTGATTTCTACCTATTTAATCCCACAAAAATTGCAATAAAAAGTTATCAAAAAAACATATGTACTCCAGAATGATACTGGTACAAAATGTCCCACAAAAAGCAAGCCATCAACCAGCTCCTTAGCCAAAATAGTAAAAATATTCTGCCACTTGGAAGACGGCAATACAAACATGATAGATCTTTCCCCACATTAGGGTTTTATTTGGCAAATTTAGTAAAACATAAGAAAAAATATTCAAGTCTGGTCCTTGTAATTGTACTGACCCATAGAATACACAAAAAAAGGTAAAAATTCCAGTACAATATTGATGCTTTTCTACTCCTGCCCTCCAAAATAATGTTCAGAAATTTTCAACAATAGGGGATACCAACCCCAAAATGGCAACACTGGAAAAAGCATCTCATCCCACAAAAGAAAAATGCCATCACATGGTCCCAATAACGGAAAAGCTAAAATTTTATTGAGAAAACTAAAATCCTGGCAGCTGCAGGTCCCTTCTTCCCTTCTGCGCCTCGCTGTGCGCCCATAAAACAAGTAACAGCCACGTATGGGGGAGTCTCTGTACTGGTGGCTTGTAAGGTGGTTTTTCTCTTTTAATCTTTTGGAAATGTGTACATTTTATGGCTAAATGAACGTATAACTGACAAAATTTGACCATTCTAAATTTCACCTCCATTTTGATTCAATTACTATGAAGATCTCAAGGTGTTAACAATCTTCCTAGAAGCTGTTTCTAATAGTTTGATCTGAATAGTGCAGATCTGAAAATGACATGATTATATAGGGGGGTTTAATGCAGAATGTTTAAAATCTCTTTTAAAACAGTATCTATCCCCAAAATGGTCAATTCTAAAAATTAGGAAAAATCGATTTTCGATTTGTAACCACGTGACATCAAAATAAATTATCTAGACATTTCACAAATTATGAAAATGTAAAGTAGATATATGGGACATGTTATACAGCAACTTATTTAGGTGGTAAATCTATCTGCCTGAAAACACTATGATTGCGAATTTCAAAAATGGCAAAGTTTTCGAAAAATTCATTATTTTTTCTTTTTTTTGTAAATAAACGCAAAACTTATCAGCCAAAATTTACCACTTAAATGAAGTACAACATGTGGGGGGAAAAAACTATCCCAGAATCGTTTTGATAAGTAACAGTGTTCAAAAGTTATAACCATATAAAGTGACGCATGTCAGGATACAAAAAATGGGGATGAGCCTTAAACTACAAAATGGCTGCATCCTTAAGAGGTTAAAGACTACAGATTGACATATATAAATTTGGACATGGAATTTTACATCACACTACTGTATGGTAAAAAAAAAAGGTAAAAAGTGAACAATAGACATAAACGGTTCACTGTAGTGGATTATAATACAGGCAATTTGGGCGGTAGACCAAGGCCCAAGCCTTCTAGGGGCCGTGGCCCTCAAACCACCCACCAAATTTTAGACTGAGAATAACCTTCACTCATGAAATCCTTGTACATCTGTTCCTGCTCTCGATACACTTTTACACAAGAGCCATTTCAGGACCTTTTAATGTCCTCCATAGTTCCAAAAACCACAGATTGAAAGCAGGCAGAAGGGGCACATCCTCCATTCTCAAAGAAGCTTCATTCTAGTACCATATGTAGAAGTGAATTCCAGACTTGTAGTCAACTAGGGGTTATAATATTCCTACAGCCCAGAGCCCATGACGCCACTGACTGTTTGCATTTTGAAATGATATACATGGAGTCCCCTGGTTACGTACAAGATAGGTTCTGTAAGTCTGAACAGTTATATTTTATAATTGTAACCCCAAACTAAGTGTCTTTGGTCTCTGTGAAAATAGGATTTTACAAATTGTGGGTTGTCATAAAAATAAGGATTAACAATAAAGCTTTACTGGAAACAACTTTGATAACACTAACAGCTGATTATTGTAGCCTGGCACTAAAGTACAGTAAATTACCAGCATCCAGAGGTCCATCTGTAACTAGGGTTCATCTGTAAGTTGAGTGCCCTTAAGTCAGGGACCACCTGTAATGTAATATATAATTACACTGTAATCGCCTTTATCAGTGATGGCGGACCTTTTAGAGCCTTTTCTCCTCGTTCTTTGACAACTTTCAATCGTTCAGCCTCCTAAAAACACCAACACGATTGAAAGGAAAGAATTATCCCTCAGTGGCTTATTCTCACCGTCTCCTCCACATTTATGCTGTTATTCATCTGATCCTGGTCGCCTTTTTTTTCACCATGTTCCCCCTTTTTCCCCCCCTCCCCTCCCTCCCCCTTTTTTCCTTTCCTTGTTTGTAATTTTCCACAATAGGCCAGCGTGAGCTCCACAGATATCGTTTTGCATATCACGGGTGATACATCCAACATCCCTGATAAAGTCTTTAGGGAATAATCCGAATTGTTTCCCCTAGCCTGGGGTTAATAGTACACCCGCTGCTTTTTATATACAGCCTTGTATTTCTGGCATACTCAATTACCTCACGTTGTGCCAGCAACTTTGTTGCATTGATATTTCATTCTGTTACCTTGTTGCTCTTGCCGAGGACTCATCAGGGATCACTCGACTGTTTACACATCATGTATTTCAGTCTCCCTGACAACATGAGTTCCTCTGACATGCGCACTAGAAGCGCCACACCGCTTGCGTTCCATCAATGCGTGTCAGGGTAACATACTCTGACGCGCGACATACCTCTCACAGGCGCAGGATCCAAACTTTCTTTACAGCTTGTGGACATGGCGGTGAGATCCCTCAGTTTACATTTTTATTGTTTTATCGTTAATTATGACATGCACTTTACACCTCTGACACTTTAATATGCACAAGACACTACGGTGTCAAACAATGATTTTTCAACATATCGCACAGGCACTAGCACTTTATTTATGATTGTATCTGTATAAAATGCTCTGTTATTCACAGTCATACACCTGTTTTTATATTCTTATGACGCAATATGCTAATTATGTGGGTGTGAACTCCCATATCATGTGATCACTTTTGTTTGGTATAAATGTACGATGTTCACTCTTGTTATTCAGCTTGATAAAGACTCTGTGTGAGTCGAAACGTCGCTTTTGCTGTATCTTTTTTAAAACATGGAATAAAGAACACCACTTTTTGCACGATATCTCCGGAGTGCTGCCCAATTTCTCATCGCATTATGTTATATGTTAGATATGACATGTGACTGCTGTAATGTATTGTCATACATAATCATGTCAATTTATGGGCATATAAATACCTATACTTTTTTTTTTTTTTTTTACAAAACTGCCATTGGCAGGCTAGAAGGACCATATTCAGAGAGGGAAACATAAGAGTAAAACTTCACTTTTATTGAGTTAACTAAAAATTATAAGCACAAAGGTAACAGAGATGGCATATGCTATTTAGTGCGCATGGGGATGTGTGTTTAAAAATACCTATACTTAATAATCCCTTTGCAAATTAGTCACGCACCTTTTTAAATTGTTGTTTTACTGTGTGCCATTTTTTAAATTTTGAGATGAATTAATAAAGATTTGAAGTTTACATATGTATTGAGATTGTATTTCCTTTTTGGACAAGTTTAGTAATACATAGATATGTATATGTAGATTACTACATAGATACATAACAATAACCAAACCTACTAAATAGATATGTTACCAGAACAAAGCAGACTACAAAGGTGCAGCAGGACTACAGCAGGACCAAGCTTACTGCATAGATATAATACCAAAACCAAGATTACCATATACATTACCAGAACCAAGGTTACAAAAGGATACCTTACTGGAACAAAGATAAATGCATAGAAACTGCATCAGAATCAGGATTACTACTAGATACAGGACCAGAACCAAGCATAGTAAGAAGCTTGGTTCTGGTCTAGCTTGGCTCTGGTCTAGCAATGCTGTTGTACTGCTGGAGGTCGAGTTCACTATCAACATCTCTAAAAACACTATGGCAGAGATTAATCATATGCCAGCCCTTGTGCTCCATGCCCCCCATGTCCCAACAAATACATCAAAAGGCTGAGGCCTCTCAATGTATTCGCCATCCAGGAAAACCTTGTCAGATCTGACCTGCAAATGAACACAGTTTTTAGAAAGTATGCAGGCACGTGCAGCCTATTTGTCCCCTCCACTTCATAACTGGGTATGGGTTTATTATTTCCATATTTCTTTACTGTTGACAAAAACTAGCAAATAATTTAAAGATAGCAGAAAACAAAAACAGACATTACTTAAGTATTATTCTTGCATATGGTTATGATGGTTTCTTATCTGCTGTAGTATTTCTTCTTCTCAGTGAAACCATTTAATATTCTGTGTCAAATTTTTGAAAACACGTAGGGTGGAATCCACATTCCATCACTATGAAAGTGCAGCAGTTGAACAGGCTGACTACCCCAATCGGTACCGGCATAAAGCAGCATATGAAGGGGGCTCTTCTCATATGAAGGGGACTCTGGGCCATCAAACAGGCTTGACAACACCATAGAAGTAATGTATCATCAAGAGGTTATACTACAATTCATTGCAATTACTATAAACCATGCTGCTCCCACTCCAAAGGCCCAATTCAATGAAGCTAAAGTGTCCCTAGTTTCAAATCATGACTCCCACCTTGACTAGTTAGTGATAGTTTACTTATAAGGAATATTGATAAAGCTTCACTTTTCAAGCAACAGCAGGTAAATTAGAAACATAATTTAACGCATGATTTGGTTATTTTTCTGCTTCAAGGTTTGGCTAGGTTCCCTTTAATAATGAAAGCATCATCATCATTTTAGAACATCATTTGTTTAACCGTGCATTGCTTTTTCGCCCATTTTTCGCTCTCAACCTTCAAAAATCCATAACTTTTTCATTTTTCTGTGTATAGAGCTGTGTAGGGGCTTATTTTCTGTGTAATAAATTTTACTTCTCAGTGACATTATTTATTATCCCATGCCGTGTACTGGAAACAAATTCCAAATGTGGTGAAACACATTTGCGTCACATTCTTGCGGGCTCAGCTTTTACAACTTTTACTGTGTGGTTCAAATAACACCTTTGCTTTATTCTTAGCTTCTTATTCTTTGCTTATGCAGCAAACCCCACCTCTCTATGAAGAGGGATCAGCCTGTGAGCCCTCTTCATACAGCACATGCATCTATCAGCGTGAACGGGTTAATAATGTGTGTGTGAATGTTTTTCTGAGATACTTTATTAAGAAATTCTGCTTAGTTTGTAAAGAAACAGGATCCAATTCTCCCTCCTATAGGGATCTGTATTCCAGCCTTTATAGTGGGTACCTATGAAGCTGAATATGAGTTTATGTTTACAAAGCTCAGAGCAGTGAGGATAAACTCCATCACTTTCAGCTTGATTCACATAGCATACTATAGGTAGGGTGAGAGCAGAATGGGTTAACATTCACTGCTCAGAGCTATGTAAACAAACAGGAGAAGAGAGAGGGGGTCCTGTTTTGAATCTGATAGACAGACATCCCTTGACAACAGAGAAGTAGAGCTGTTACTAAGGGAAATTTTTCATTTCTTTACAAACTCCCCCACAAAATATCAACAAATATATAAAAAGACAGTTACTCTTTAATGACTCAACAATTTTGTAATTTATGCATTGCTGTCATCTAATGGTGTTTATTTATAACTGAGAAACAGTTTGAAAGGTTGTGCTGCTGAGGTGAGGATAGAACGATCCTTCCTATTGCTCCCTTGTAGTGAGAATTCTAGAAAAAGGATGAGCAACATCTATAATGTTTACTTCTGGATCTATCTATGTATGAGTTCTCAAAGCAACCACACAATCTGTGCTGGAGTTGAGTCAAGGAGAAACAAAAGTTACAGTATGATGAGATGTCTCATGAGGGCAATGCCAGGATTATGTGAACCTCCAGTCGGCTTTGTGATTTTCTCTCTTTACTGACAACTGGAAGCTTGAGGAAAAAGTCACCACTACAGTCCATTTGGGGGATTCTTGCCATTTGCATCCCCCCAACCAACCTCATGTTCAAGTATTGTGCTTCCACCTTGTGGATATTTTTTAAAGCTGCTAGTAAAGTATGTTCTCTGTTTCACCTGCATCCTGTGTCCCTATGTCTTACTCCCACATAAACATCAGGGCCCTCTGAGCCATCACTGGCCGGTAACTACTACAACTGGAAGTGCCCTTTGAGAAAACAACTACTACCTGTGTGACCCATGGTCGCGGTGATTCAGGACTCAGGGAGCACAAGAGCTTTTGGTAGAGACTTGGCCACTGCTGGTATCCAGACACAAGAAAATAGTATAATAGATTATAAGAGCTCATACAGATACTGCAAGATTGTTGATTTTTTTTTCTATCTTTTTAAATTTTTAAAACTAGCAGACTGGTGAATTTATTTTTGTGCTTTAATGCAGACCTTTACACCTCACCAGTGCAAGAGTGTTAATACAAAATATTTAAAAGGTATTATTTAAACTAGAAAAAAATATGTAATTGGGGAAATGTCTAATTGACTGTGAAGGATGATATCTGTAAATGTGCAAAAATCCATGATAAGTATATTCAGTCACAACAAGTCAGAATATTATTTTACTCTTTAAGATCCTAACTAAATACTGCCACTCTGTACTACCCCTCCACATGGCATTATCCCACAACAAATCAATGACCTTTGTCTGCTATAAATTAATATTATATTCATCATCAGGGGTGGATTAAGACTGCCCTGGGCTGTATGAATATTATAGCCCCTACATGTCAAGAATTCACTTCATATGGTACTAGAATCGACTTCTTGGAAATTCAGGATGCGTCCTTTCTTCCTGCTTTCATTTTGCGGTTTCAGGACCTTTGGAGTCAGTATAAAATTGGCTAAACAATTTGGGTGACCATTGACCCCTTAGAAAGCATGGGCCCCAGGCTGCTGCCCAAACTACCTATATTATATTCCACTACTGTTCATCATATACACTCACCGGCCACTTTATTGGGTACACCATGCTAGTAACGGGTTGGACCCTCTTTTGCCTTCAGAACTGCCTCAATTTTTCGTGGCATAGATTCAACAAGGTGCTGGAAGCATTCCTCAGAGATTTTGGTCCATATTGACATGATGGCATCACACAGTTGCCGCAGATTTGTCGGCTGCACATACCTGATGCGAATCTCCCGTTCCACCACATCCCATGTCACACCATGACACCACCACCACCAGCTTGAACCATTGATACAAGGCAGGATGGATCCATGCTTTCATGTTGTTGACGCCAAATTCTGACCCTACCATCTGAATGTCGCAGCAGAAATCGAGACTCATCAGACCAGGCAACGTTTTTCCAATCTTCTACTGTCCAATTTCGATGAGCTTGTGCAAATTGTAGCCTCAGTTTCCTGTTCTTAACTGAAAGGAGTGGCACCCGGTGTGGTCTTCTGCTGCTGTAGCCCATCTGCCTCAAAGTTCGATGTATTGTGCATTCAGAGATGCTCTTCTGCCTACCTTGGTTGTAACGGGTGGCGATTTGAGTCACTGTTGCCTTTCTATCAGCTCGAACCAGTCTGCCCATTCTCCTCTGACCTCTGGCATCAACAAGGCATTTCCGCCCACAGAACTGCCGCTCACTGGATGTTTTTTCTTTTTCGGACCATTCTCTGTAAACCCTAGAGATGGTTGTGCATGAAAATCCCAGTAGATTAGCAGTTTCTGAAATACTCAGACCAGCCCTTCTGGCACCAACAACCATGCCACGTTCAAAGGCACTCAAATCACCTTTCTTCCCCATACTGATGCTCGGTTTGAACTGCAGGAGATTGTCTTGACCATGTCTACATGCCTAAATGCACTGAGTTGCCGACATGTGATTGGCTGATTAGAAATTAAGTGTTAACGAGCAGTTGGACAAGGTACCTAATAAAGAGGCCTGTGAGTGTAAATATCCTGTTCATATTATACCTGCCTAAGAGAATATAGCAGATCTACCTATTAAATGGAGTCTCTCATTAATTTTATTAAATGAGGAAAAGCTCCATTCTTAGAGTAATGACCAGGCTAGAAAACAATCTTTACCCGAAGGTAATTCGTGCCACAATGTGCCGTGATAGATAATAATAATAATGATGATGAGGAGGTTGAGTCGTAGACAGTCCACTTTATACCACTCAACCAGGTAATAATCCAGGACAGACAATCTTGGTTCTTTCTCTAGAGATGAAACCTCCTTTATTAGATTTCAGGCCCAGAGTCTGCCAGACAATGACAATGGTGATATCAGCAAAAGTGATAGCTCTGGCTTGCGGATATAGATGAATGTACTACCATACTCAGATGTTATACCTCCAGTCATCTATATATTGTACATTCATCCCTTCTATTCCCATTTCTCTATATCCTTCTAAGCCTTCTCTTCATATACCATTTTCTTTACATTGACTAGAATGCCGAAGATGTCTTATTGTTGAAAACAGAGATAACTCACTTTCCCACAGCTGCAAGTTTTAGGTGATTGTAATAATGCTAAAACATCCTTCCATATTAGAGTAATATGAGCATGTTAACCTGCACTTATAAAGATAATATAAAATATATTTGTCTACACAAAATGTACCATATTTTGTAATTATTTGGAGTCAATAAAAAGAGAGATAAAAAACATAGCATAACAGAGTTATGGCATTTTCTGTTCTGAAGCTACATGTCAAAAATCTTTCTCTGCAGTGTTGAAGTGGATGGAGACTAACCTCTACCTGTATCTGTTCTACAGTCAAAAGTCAAAATTAGGTTGCCCACAGTTTTCATGATACCTTGTGTTCTGTAATCAAGTAATTTATCTGTAAATTCCTACAAGTAAATCCACTGAACACTGCATAGTGTACATAACAGATCTATATAGTGACTACTCTGGCAGCTTTCATCACTTGGAGGAGCATGGAACATGGAAATAGTAGAAACCAACAGCTACATGAAAAGTATAGTCTTTCCTGTGTGAGCACTAAGGGTTAATAACTCATTTGCATTATGCAGAAAGTAGATCTGAACATAGCTGAGCTTCTGGATGTGAATGTTTGATCCAAAAGGTAATAATTCTGATTTCTACAATTGTAGTCACAAAGTTACATATGGCACCCTATAGGAAAACCCCTATAAGAAAATCCTCACCCGTTTTTATTGTCTTCCTTTAGTTTGCCATTGTATCATTATAGGTTCATCTTTATGGAATTGTGTTTTATTTTTTAAACTTATGACACTGATATAACAGATTTAAAGAGGAACCATCATTTCAAAAACTATGTTGTAGGGCAGGTTATTTTAAGTCCTTTTGCAATTGGATTAGTGGCCCGAATCTTGCTCCTTCCTCTTGTATTCTGCAGCTTTCCCCCTTTTGTCAGTGACTCTCTATATAGCTGTTGCTAGGCACATTCCGTCTTCACTGAGGAGCTGACTACGGAGGGAGAGACATGCCCACCTGTCCTCTCTCTGCAATCAGCTGATTACCACTGATTACCTCATGTCTGACTGCTCCAGCACTCAGCCATGTGCTGCCAGGAGCACTAACTAATGTAATAACCACACAACAACACTTATCTCTCCCTCAGCTTTCCCTACACTTGTATATAAACAAATAATCCACACAGATACAATCTGCAGATCCATCACATTCCCCCTCCCCCATGACCTCACTTTTCACGGCACGAAAAGGCAGGAGAGACTCTCCAAGTCTTCAAGCTGTCCCCTGTGTACTGTGCTGAAGTTTTACATGTGCTGTGCTGAAGTTTTACATAGAAACGTAGGTACATAGGTCGATAGATAGATAGGTAGATAGAAAGGATATGCATAGAAAGATAGAAGTTTTTACATGTAAAGTTTAACATGAAGTTACATGAAGTTTTACATGTGCTGTGCTGAAGTTTTACATAGATAGGTAGATAGATAGATAGGATATACATAGATATGACATATATATATATATCCAAGAAAAAAATGAGACTGCACTCCAAGGTAAAATGTGAAAAAAACGGATGGGAGCTTTATTAGCCCAAGTGCAACGTTTCAGACCCTGTTCAGGATCCTTTTTCATATATTTGTCTGGTGTGTCAAGACCAGGATATTGGGGTTTGCACCCACAAAATTACTTGGCAATTTTGGTGCTGCTGGACTTTATATATATATATATGACTAGAAGATAGATAGATAGATAGATAGATAGCTAAGACTAGAAGATAGATAGATAGATAGATAGATAGATAGATAGATAGATAGATAGATAGATAGATAGATAGATAGATAGATAGATAGATAGATAGATAGATAGAACCAAGGACACGTACTAATAGATCTAGGCCTCAAAGCCCTTTTGGCTCATTACCATAATTCTAAAACTTGATTTTAAAAGGAAGGAGGCCATGGATAACAAATATAAGAAGATTACTATGACCACAGTGCCTAAATATATGAATGAGTGTCCCTGGTTTATGAGGCTTGATTCTGATGGTAGATTTCCTTTAAGGCCAACCTAAATAGGAAAAAGTTCTGCGTACATTTTGGCCTTCAGTAAGGTGACTATTCTTACCTTTTTATGTCAAACTCTTTCAAAGCAGCTGTTCATAGGAAGACTAAAACAATTCTATCCTCACAATTTAAATCTGTGGTTTCATTTCCTAACGTTGTATCTGCATCGGCACAGATTTCAGAACCCATAATCCGGACAGACAATCTTGGTTCTTTCTCTAGAGATGAAACCTCCTTTATTAGATTTCAGGCCCAGAGTCTGCCAGACAATGACAATGGTGATATCAGCAACAGTGATAGCTCTGGCTTGCGCATATAGATGTAATGTACCCATACTCAGATGTTATACCTCCAGTCATCTATATATTGTACATTTATCCCTTCTATTCCCATTTCTCTATATCCTTCTAAGCCTTCTCTTCATATACCATTTTCTTTACATTGACTGAATGCCGAAGATGTTTATTGTTGAAAACAGAGATAACTCACTTGCCCACAGCTGCAAGTTTTAGGTGATTGTAATAATGCTAAACATCCTTCCATATTAGAGTAATATGAGCATGTTAACCTGCACTTATAAAGATAATATAAATATATTTGTCTAACAAAATGTACCTATTTTGTAATTATTTGGAGTCAATAAAAAGAGAGATAAAAACATAGATAACAGAGTTATGGTTTTCTGTTCTGAAGCTACATGTCAAAAATCTTTCTCTGCAGTGTTGAAGTGGATGGAGCTAACCTCTACTGTATCTGTTTCTACAGTCAAAAGTCAAATTAGGTTGCCCACAGTTTTCATGATACCTTGTGTTCTGTAATCAAGTAATTTATCTGTAAATCCGGTTTTATTCCTACAAGTAAATCCACTGAACACTCATAATGTATAAACAGATCTATGTAGTGACTACTCTGGCAGCTTTCAATCACTCGGAGAGCATGGAACATGGAAATAGTAGAAACCAACAGTTACATGAAAAGTATAGTCTTCCTGTGTGAGCACTAAGGGTTAATAATTGATCTGCATTATGCAAAAGTAGATCTGAACATAGCTGAGCTTCTGGATGTGAATGTTTGATCCAAAGGTATAATTCTGATTTCTACAATGTAGTCACAAGTTACATATGGCACCCTATAGGAAAACCCCTATAAGAAAAATCTCACCCATTTTTATTGTCTTCCTTTAGTTTTGCCATGTACCATTATAGGTTTCATCTTTATGGAATTGTGTTTTTTTTTAAACTTATGAACTGATATAACAGATTTAAAGAGGAACCATCATTTCAAAAACTATATTGTAGGGCAGGTTATTTTAAGTCCTTTTGCAATTGGATTAGTGGCCCGATCTTGCTCCTTCCTCTTGTACTCTGCAGATTCCCCCTTTTGTCAGGACTCTCTATATAGCTGTTGCTAGGCACATTCCGTCTTCACTGAGGGCTGACTACGGAGGGAAAGACATGCCCACCTGTCCTCTCTCTGCAATCAGCTGATTACCACAGCTGTGTACTGTGCTGAAGATTTACATGTGCTGTGCTGAAGATTTACATAGAAACATAGGTACATAGGTCGATAGATAGATAGGTAGATAGAAAGGATATGCATAGAAAGATAGAAGTTTTTACATGTAAAGTTTAACATGAAGTTACATGAAGTTTTACATGTGCTTTGCTGAGTTTTACATATATAGGTAGATAGATAGAGATTACTAATATGACTATATATATATATATATATATATATATATATATATATATATATATATTATATGACTAGAAGATAGATAGATAGATAAGTAGATAGTATGATAGCTATGACTAGAAAATAGATAGATAGATAGATACTATGACTAGAAGATAGATAGATGATAATGTAGATAGATATAGAACCAAGGACACGCTAATAAGATCTAGGCCTCAAAGCCCTTTGGCTCATTACCATAATTCTAAAACTTGATTTTAAAGGAAGGAGGCCATGGATAACAAAAATAGAAGATTACTATGACCACAGTGCCAAATATATGAATGAGTGTCCCTGGTTTATGAGGCTTGATTCTGATGGTAGATTTCCTTTAAGGCCAACCTAAATAGAAAAAGTTCTGCGTACATTTTGGCCTTCAGTAAGGTGACTATTCTTACCTTTTTATGTTAAACTCTTTCAAAGCAGCTGTTTATAGGAAGACTAAACAATTCTATCCTCACAATTTAAATCTGTGGTTTCATTTCCTAACGTGATCTGCATCGGCACACAAGGTTTCAGAACCCAGCTTC
>WNYA01000449.1:108039-161856 GCA_019512145.1 Engystomops pustulosus | reverse complement strand
CTGTATATAATGATATATGTACAGCTGGTATAACCTGGGGATCTCCTGTATATAACGATATATGTACCGCTGGTATAACCTGGGGATCTCCTGTATATAACGATATATGTACCGCTGGTATAACCTGGGCATTTTTATAACACATGTAGTTGGTTATCTAAATTGTGTTGCTAATAGTTATCTCTCCTTCCTTCAGGATTCTATAGATTTCCCGTCGGGCCACTTGCAGACCTGTGTAATTGTTTCTTGCGCTGTGCGTGACGGCCTGACCTGCTCTGAATTGCAAATGTGCAGCGCGTGGAGTTATACTGGGCTGCACGGCTGTAATAGGCCTGGGGTCAATGAGCTGGGGGGGGGGGGGCCTCCTTATATACGCAGATCGTTAGCTGTCACTACACTCACCGTAATTACCAATCGGTACAGTAACCAGCTGCAGACACATCATGGAGTCCTGCAAAGTATCCAAAGATATAGCCCTTTACATTATCTATACATTATACTAGGACAACCCCCAATTATGAGAGCAGGGTCCCTTTAAATAAGATGTGGGGGTATTGACACATCCAGTATAGCAGCCTTATTAATGACCACTAATTCACATGATTATAGTCATCCATGAAGCCAAGTCTCCACCTCCCTAAGGGTTATGGTCCTTATAGGTGACAGGTACTCACAGCAGCATCGGTGTCCACAGATGACTATGCTGCTGTGAGTTCAGGACTCTGTATAGTTACCACTGTGGGACAAATGGCTGATATGTCATCCCTCTATCCCAGCATGGTAACTCACAGCAGAATAGTGGTCACTGGTAACCCATGCTGCTGTAAGTACCTGCCTCCGCCTAGGAATGAATACAATACATTGTTGCTGATTTGTAACTGCCAAATTTCAAAACGGTTACAAATCTAAAGAATAATTACAAATATTTATCAACTGCCAAGGTTTGACTTTACAAAAAATTCTCGCTAGCACAAGCCTCAATTCCGCGACCTCGATGATAGCCTCATTTTAGGTTTTTTTTTTGTGATGCACAGAGGAGTCGTTCCCGCAGCCTGCGCTCGGCCCTGCCAATAACTGCAGAGAACTTGGAGACATTTTTTTTTTATAGCAAATGATGGCACTGGGTAATGTCACCCTCCAGCAAGAAGAGAGGAAGTTTACATAGAATATCAAATAAAAAAAAAATGAAAACAGAGGAAAATGTTTTTCTTTTCTGCCCCTCGGAGAAAGTGATGGATGTGACGTTTAGACATGTAGTGGAATAATTAGAGTAAATGAAAACTTTAATTAGTGAAGAGTGATTATGCCGGGGGAATTACGAAAAAAATCTAACTAATGTCGTAGCTATAGGACACGATGTACGATGCTCTGAATTTCTCTGCATTTAAAGGGGTGCTCCAGATAAAACCGATCCGTGTGAGGTCAAGGGGCGGGGCTTGAGATAACTTCCATTCCAACTGATTCCACATGGATTACATTGTATCAAAATGCTAATGAAATTCTAAAGCGTGAACATTCCCTTACATCTAAACACTAAAAACAGCGCCACCACTGTTTACAGGTCGGATGTGGTATTGCAGCTCAACTCCATTGAAGTAACAAAGAGAAGCCTAGATTTTGGCCGGACTTAGCTATGTAATATGGGAGATACTACTTCATTAGTCACTTAATTTATCCCTTGAAGGGGAATCTCATGTGTAATGGCAAACAATGTCCTTAAAGGGGAATTCCCGTGTTTGGTTATGACATACATACATAGAGACCTACATACACAGGCAGCTCCTCGGTCACTCCTGCAGGTAAGTCGTACACTAGAAGCAATAAATAAGACAATCAGGATCTTCATGGATGCGGCTGTGCAGCTGCAGACTGACACTGAGGCGACTATACTACTGACTTATCCTCTTACCTGATGTTTTCATCTCTACATTCACAATTCTTCTGGATTTGCGGTTATTGGAGAACAGTGCATTGTGGGAGCAAAGTGAAGCTAAGTCGTAGTCTGTTACCCGTGGAAACCTACAGAAATTCTGGCTGAAACAGTAACAATTTCTTACTCCATCTGATATCTGTTGGTAATGGACAATAAGGACGTCACCCATAGCAACCAGATCCCGGCCGCCACGATCTTTCAGCCATTTTGTTGCCATGGGAAACTTCTCAGCTTATGTCTATACAGAAAAATTAATTTATGGGAAGTCCATAGCCTATGCTGTGGATATATTATCAGAATATAAGACCCCATAGACTGCAGTCCCTGTTAGGTATTGTCCCTGAGAGATGTGTAATCATACTGCTCTGTATGTTGTTAGTAGCAGCAGAACTGTGAATTAAGCATTTATATTCCAGGATAGTAGTTTCTCCAAGTGCGCTGGAGGCATGTCCTCACACTGCTGTTCTCTGAGCTCTCTACAGTCAGTGATTGGTATGGGACCAGGACTGCAGCATTGTATTGGGGGGGGTGTCCTCACACTGCTGTTCTCTGAGCTCTCTACAGCCAGTGATTGGTATTGGACCAGGACTCCAGGATTATACTGGGGGTGTGTCCTCACACTGCTGTTCTCTGAGCTCTCTACAGCCAGTGATTGGTATTGGACCAGGACTCAGCATTGTACTGGGGGGTGTCCTCACACGCTGTTCTTGAGCTCTCTACCAGCGATTGGTATTGGACCAGACTCCGGATTATACTGGGGTGTGTCCTCACACTGCTGTTTCTCTGAGCTCTCTACAGCCAGGTTGGTATTGGACCAGACCCAGGATTTACTGGGGGTGTGTGTCCCCTACACTGCTGTTTCTTGAGCTCTCTACAGCCAGTATTGGTATTGGACCCAGGACTTCCAGATTGTACTGGGGTGTGTTCCTCACACTGCTGTTCTCTGAGCTCTCTACAGCCAGCGATTGGTATTGGACCAGGACTCCAGGATTATACTGGGGGTGTGTCCTCACACTGCTGTTCTCTGAGCTCTCTACAGCCAGTGATTGGTATTGGACCAGGACTCCAGCATTGTACTGGGGGTGTGTCCTCACACCGCTGTTCTCTAAACTCTCTACAGCCAGCGTTTGGTATTGGACCAGGACTCCAGGATTGTACTGGGGGTGTGTCCTCACACTGCTGTTCTCTGAGATCTTTATACTGAACTGTTCCATTACGTGCATTATTTAGAATTCAGCTAGAACTCTACTACAGTTTCTACTCAAAATTACAGAGGAAGATGTGGAACAGCTCTAAACATTGCTCTAAGAGCACAGCAGTGTGAGGACAACATCTCCAGTGCACTTGGATTAGGTACAATCTTGGAATTTACACCCAAATATCACAGTCCTGCTTTTACTAACAACATACATAGCGTTATGATAACATATCTTTCCAGAGGACTTGCATGTGCCCAGCAGTAAATGGGGTCAGTATCCACCTCCTAAATGAAGAAATCTTACTATCACGCTTGCTCTGGGGAGGGTTGCCATGGCAACACAGACATCCTGTCACATGACAGGAATCTAATACTGAATTAGTCATGGCAACCCCAGAGCCAGCAGGATATTTACCTAATGAATATATGATATATGATAAGGGGCGAGTGACCCCAGAACGCAGGTCGTAAGGGATAAAAACCACATTAAGCATGAATAAATGACAGTCAGGAGGCCTATGACACCAAGCTTTATCGACAAACAACACAGGGGTGAAGGTTTTAACACTTTATTTCCCGGTCACGTCCTCTGCGGGCAGATGGCATGCGTGACATTAGAATATGGCTGCTGGCGCCGTTCCCCGCCATGATGCGGATCTGCACGTTATAAAGAAACTAAAGTGTCCAGAGAAGAAACAAATCCATCATTCCTCCAGTGTAACCCGTCACAGACAAGGAGATATATATATATGTACAGGTCATTATACAAGTCACAGGGCATTAAATAGAGCTGCAGAGCATCGCACATAACATTATATACAGTATATCATCCTCAAGCTCCAGGGGGCGCTGGGTGCAGGGTCATCTCCGTGGGCGGCCATGATAAGCTCTCAGTGACAACCTCAATCATAGGCTAGCTCTGCTAAACTGCACTTAAAGGGGATGTCCAGGATAAGGAAAACAGCGCCACCCCTCCTTAGAGGCTGTGTCCGGTAATGCAGACCACCTCTGCAGTTTCACATTTCACCAGTTAAGGGGAGCCATGTTTTCCTTTTAAGAATTAAAAAAAAATTATATATTTTTTTTACCTTCTTTCCTCATTTTCTGTGCTTTGAACATGAAATAAATAAGATAACACTTACTGGCATCTATACGGGTAACAGACCTGCCTAGACCTTAAAGGGGAACTACACCTACATGCACAGGGGTGAAGGCAGATATAAGATGGGAGACAAATTCTGTGTCAGCATAAAGTGCAGCGCCCCTCTGTGGCCACATTCAAGAACATAATTTTTGGGTGGATTCTCCTCTGAAGAGGTCCTCCAGCTCAGCTGGGAATTGTCATGTCCTCTGCTGAGATGATATTCCATTATTATCTTCTGTTTCAGTGTAGCTTAGATATCATAACCACAACTCTTTAAAGGGATACTCCAGCCTAAAGCTTCCAGGTGCAATAGTGTGACTGTCCAGCAGGGGGTGACCAAACTAACCAGAATATAAACTTTTGATTGGAGCTGCCCTTTTATAGTAAGCCTCAAAGGAAAACATGAGATGGATCTGAAATGTAATAGCCAGTTGCTTCTCTCTGACTGTAACCCCTCCAAGTTTATGTCTAATATTTAGCACGGTGTTACTTTTAGGTCCAAATCCCGATGCTGAAGTCTCTATAGCCTTTGGGGCTAATACAAAAGCACGAAATAAAACACATAGAGCTAAATAATACAGTTACAAGGGCCTGCAGCCACCACTAGAGGGAGCTCAGGAGCTTATGATACTGTTTATACCGTGAAAGCAGTGAGCTCCTCCTAGTGGTAAATCCAGGAACTGCATTATATGTCTGCACTGGGGATTTGAAGCTTTGTGTAATAAGGTGGAATCAGTGGGGACCTCTGGCAGATGACGGTGTAGAAAATTGATCAGTACTTAATATTTTACAATAAAAACCCTAAAACCTTAGCAATTGTGAAACGGGGGGGGGGGGGGGGGGAAAAAGGGGGGGGGGGTTTTTATTAACCAAAAAGGAGGAGGCAAGGTGGGGGCGGAGAGGGGGGGGGGGGGGGGGGGGATAAAGGGGGAGGGTCTTATCTGTATCACCATAATCTGTGCAAATTTCGTACATACTAAACCAGAATCACCGAGACCCCGCAACATCCGGAAGAGGAAATGCTCATAGGAGGCAACTGAGATCAATGGACGCACATGGAATGCACAAGCCTAGGGGGCGACGTAAGACTAAAAATCAGGAAGGGGCCCACATACAGTCCAATAGGGGGGCTACCACACTAGTGGGGGAGGGGATGAGATGGTGGAAGAAAGTCCCGGCTTCAGCTCTTGGACGGAGTCTGGGGGCTCCCATGTGGCGGCAGACATTCCTTACTTAGCCGGACAATCTCCTGGGAGAGGGCTTCTAGGTCCTGGACGAGAGAAGGAGAAAGAGTTAAAGATTTCTGTCTATCCAATATGGCCACCGTCCGCAGGTCTGTCCTATCCAGATAGTAAATGTGGCAAAAAATAGGCATCATAAGCTGAGATACATAACTCAGCAAACCATGCTACACATACCAAGATCAGATACTCAGGATCAGTACAAGTATCACAAATCAGGGGCTGTAGATACGTACCTCACAAACCATGCTACACACAGGATCAGTACAAGTATCAAAAATCCGGGGCTTAGATACGCTAGTAAGTCAGTATCGTACATAATGAGATTAGCTAAACAGATCAGGGTCACACAAAGGTTTAGATACACCTGTTCAATAACTGTCTCCGTAGAGTATCACACGTGATAGGCTTACATACAAAGTTCAGGAGTCAGTATCATGCATGATTAGCTTAGATACACAGCTAATTAGAAGGTATATATTACACGGCGTGGAAGGTAGGCTTAGATACACAGCCTCGGCAGACACATCACGTATGACAGGATTACATTTATCACACATAACTGGATTAGATACACAGCTCAGCAGACAGTATCACACAAAATAAGATACACGACTAAGGTAAATGTATCGCACATAACTGGATTAGTACACAGACTCAGCGACAGTATCGCACATAACTGGATAGATACACAGACTCAGCAGAACAGTATCGCACATAACTGGATTAGATCAAGGAGCTCCATAGAGATGCCACACTGTATACTGCTTTCGGTCGTCGGTGAGATAATCTGCAGATACTGAGATGTGCTGTATATGACGGACCCCACCTCACCACCTATGACTATCATGTCGGCTCCCCTTCCCCTGGTGTCTGTGATCATGGCCGTCACGTGGCTCCCTATGCTTCGTACATGAAGGTTAAGGCGACACTTAAGATTTCTGCTTCTCCCAGCAGTAGGAAGAGGCTTTTCATGTTGCTATTCCCAGGCCGCAGGTTCTATGCAATCGGAAAATCAATGGGATGGATTCCTTGCACACTGGCAGCCGGAGATCTGTGTGACCTTCCCCTGTCCTCCCCACAACAAGAGAGTACAAACCGCAAGAATAGCCTGCAAGTCTGTGTGTGCAGCTTGTGTAGTGACCGGAGGGGAACGGTGTATGTGTGTATTGACCGGAGGGACTGTTTGTGTGTGTGTAGTGCCGAGTGGACGGTGTGGTGTGTGTAGTGACGGGAGGGGAGTTGTGTGTGTTTGTGTAGTGACCGCGAGGGTACTGTGTGTGTGTGTGTGTTTAGTGATGGCGAGGGGACGGTGTGTGTGTTTGGTCGTGACGTGACTCGTGTTGAGGGGATCTTTGTTGTGTGTGTTGTGGTGTGACGGGGGACTGTTGGTAGTGACCGGAGGGGACGGTGTGTGTGTGTGTGTGAACGAGGGAGGTGTGTGTGTGTTGTAGTGACCTAGTTGTTGTTGTGTAGTGACCGGAGGGGACGGTGTGTGTGTGTGTAGTGACCGGAGGGGACGGTGTGTGTGTGTGTATGGGACCGGAGGGGACGGTGTGTGTGTGTGTGTTAGTGAGGAGGGGACTGTGTGTGGTGTAGTGACCGGGATGGGGACGGTGTGTTGTGTGTAGTGACTGTGGGACGGTGGTGTGTGGTGTAATGACTGGAGGGGACGGTGTGTGTGTGTTAATGTACTGGAGGGAACGTGTGTGTGTGGTGTGTGTAATGACTGGAGAACGGGCGTGTGTGTGTGTGTAATGACTGGATGGACGGTGTGGTGTGTGTGTAATGACTGGAGAGGACGTGGGGTTGTGGTGTGGTGTGTGTGTAATGACTGAGAGGACGGTGTGTGTGTGTGTGTGTGTATGACTGGAGAGGACGTGTGTGTGTGTGTGTGTAAGACTGGAGAGGACGGTGTGGTTGTGTGTGTAATGACTGGAGAGGACGGTGTGTGTGGTGTGTGTGTAATGACTGGAGAGGACGGTGTGTGTGTGTGGGTGGTAATGACGGAGGGACGGTGTGGTGTGTGTGTGTGTGTAATGACTGGAGGGGACGGTGTGTGTGTGTAAATGACTGTGCGAGACGGTGGGTGTGTGTAATGACTGGAGGGGACGGTGTGTGTGTAATGACTGGAGGGGGACGGTGTGTGTGTTATGTAGGGATGTGTGTGTTGTGTTATGACTGGAGAGGACGGTGTGTGTGTGTGTGTATGACTGGATGAGGACGGTGTGTGTGTGTGTGTGTGATGTCATGACTGGAGAGGACGGTGTGGTGTGTGTTGTATGACTGTGAGAGGGCGGTGTGTGTGTGTGTGTGTAAGGACTGGAGGGGACGGTGTTGGGTGTGTGTGTGTGTAATGACTGGAGGGACGGTGTGTGTGTGTAGATGGAGCGGACGTGTGTGCTGTGTGTGTGTAATGACTGGTAGGAAGTACGGGTGGTGTGTGTGGTGTACTGAACTGGAGGGGACGTGTGTGTGTGTGTAGTGACCGGAGGGGACGATTTTGTGTGGTTATGCCGGAGGGGACGGTGTGTGTGGTGTAGATGGGACGTGGGGAATGACTGGAAGAGGACGGTGTGTGTGGTGTAATGACTGGAGGGACGGTGTGTGTGTTATGACTGGAGGGGACGGTGTGTGTGTGTAATGACTGGAGAGGACGGTGTGTGTGTGTAATGACTGGAGAGGACGGTGTGTGTGTGTAATGACTGCAGGACGGTGTGTTGTTTGTGGAAGGCGTGGGTGAACTGAGAGGACGGTGTGTGTGTGATGACTGAGGGGAAGGTGTGTGTGTGTGTAATGACTGGAGGGGACGTTGTGTGTGTAATGACTTGGAGGGGACGGTGTGTGTGTGTATGACTGGAGAGGGACGGTGGTGTGTGTAAGACTGGAGGGGACGGTGTGTGTGTTAATACTGAGGGGACGTGTGTGTGTACTGGAGAGCGTGTGTGTGTAATGACTGGAGGGGGACGGTGTGTGTGTAATGTACTGGAGGGGACGGTGTGTGTGTTGTATGACTGGAGATGCGTGGGTGGTGTAAGACTGGAGGGGGACGGTGTTTGTGTAATGACTGGAGAGGACGGTGTGTGTAGTGACCGGAAGGGACGTGTTGTGTGTATGACTGGAGGGGACGGTGTGTGGTGTGTGTGTGTTTAAACTGGAGAGGAACAGTGTGTGTGTGTAGTGACAGGAGGGGACGGTGTGTGTGTGTGTGTGAATGACTGGAGGGGACGGTGTGTGTGTTAGTGGACTGGAGAGGGACGGTGTGTGTGTAGTGACCGGAGGGACGGTGTGTGTGTAGTGACTGGAGGGGACGGTGTGTGTAGTGACTGGAGGGGACGGTGTGTGTGTAGTGACTGGAGGGGACGGTGTGTGTAGTGACCGGAGGGGACGGTGTGTGTGTGTAGTGACCGGAGGGGGTACGTGTGTTTGTAAGTGACTGGAGGGGACGGGTGTGTGTAGTGACTGGAGGGGCGGTGTGTGTTTAGTGACTGGAGGGACGGTGTTGGGTTGTGTGTGTACTGACTGGAGGGGACGGTGTGTGTGTGTGTTGTAATTACTGGAGTGGACAGTGTGTGTGGTGTGTAATGACTGGAGAGGGACGTGTGTTGTGTGTTAATGACTGGAGGGGACGGTGTGTGTATGAACCCCTTTAAACAACGTTGCACGATGTAGAGCATTTGCAATGAGGAGCTTTTGTCCAGGTCATAAATGAATTATCCGCTGTGCTCCAGGATTGGGTGCTGAGCCAGGACATTGCGAGTCAGGCTATATGCGGAGTGCTTCATCATCAGGACTTTAGAACAGCTTTACTAAGATTCTGCCATTGATTGATATGGCTTCCACCTCCAGTAACATAATGGGGGTTAGCACTACTTTAAGTGATAGAGAATACATCAGAACCCTTGCTACTCTTGCTGTACTACTACTCTCATCATCTGCTGGATGTTCTTACCCTGTCTGAGCACAGGATATTACACAGGATGTACATGAGTAGGAGTCATGCCGGCACAGGTGGGCAAGGTACTGATGATCGGCGGCCGCCGGCACACTGATCGCTCACACAGGCAGGCGGGCAGCCCCTGAGTGCTCCTGTATCAGCACATTGCTAAAACCATCATTTCCAACTATTGATTTCAAGTCTTGCGAAATGATAAGGCTGATCCTGCCGCGTGGCTTATTTCCCCAGGTCTATTACCTGCCTCAGCAACATCAGCGACAGGAGACCTCAACCACGTCATGGGAATACCCCAGAGGAGCAGGCCGAGGGGGCTGGCGGCACGTGTCCCCTCTAGGACACGCTTCGTCACAATCGTGTGTGTGCCTGACTGAGCCGACTGTCAGCAGCAATTATTTCCTTGTCACGATGTTCGGAGAGTGGGCTGCATTTCCCAGCATGCTCTGCGATAGGGGGAAGAGCGTGCGCATTGCCATCATATTATAACCTGAAGCTGCAGAGGCCCGATATGTCATATATACACGTGGAAACACATTCCTGTGATCTGGGACCAACACTGACCCCTCTGCAAACGGAGGAAAGCCCAAATAAATCCCAGAATGTTGAATTCTCTATGAAGGGTCAAAGGAGCACGTGTCTTGGGATATTAATATAGAGCTGGTCACCCTCTCGTGCCCATCACTTGTATGCTCCGGGAGACCCCGGACGTGTCACTCACCTTCTGCAGGTGCATGTTCTTGGTGAGCTGCTCCTCCAACATGTTCTGCAGCTTCTTGTTCATCTCCCGCAGGTTCTCATCACCCGGTTTCACCAGATCCCTAAGGACGCTGCTGAGGCTGCTGCGATCTACCTGCCCGTGGAGGCTCGAGACATCTGCAAGAAGGACACAAGACATTAGTTACCCCTGAAGGAAGTCTGCAAGAATGTCATAGACCCTAGTGAAGGATTACACAAAGCCCTACAACCATCTGCTAGTAGGGGTATTCTTCATGGAGCATGGAAATAAGATTCCTGCTCTGCTGGGAATATGATGTGGATCAAGGTCCTGGCCCTGCGTATCCCCCGCAGCTGACCCCTGCAGGAGCGCCCCCCTTCCCCCGGCTACATAGGAATCATACAATGGTGTTTTGATTGTCACGTAAATAATTCAGGTTCTTATCATTTCCGTCTATCTTCTCAGCAGCTACATTTGCCCACACTTGTCTGTCTGCTCCGTCTTTTTCGGCACAGCCCTCACCTCTCCATTTTATGCCTTAGTAAATAAAACATCAGCCAATCTTCCTGCAGCTAAATTATTCACACCTTGCAGCCCCCCACTTGCTGACGGCCTCAAAATCCACAATGCATGTCAGGTCCTGTTAGACTCAGATAGGGGAGGATGGGGTCGAGGCCTGGCATCGCCCGTGTCATATATAATTGGAGGGGAAGCCTGGCACTGCATTAAGTATAGGCCGGGTCCCCATACTCTCTGCTGTACTTACAGAGCAGGGGGGACAGAGGGCACAGCCTGGCACGGATAACACATTGGCAGCGACGCTGTGCACCCGATGCAGTAACATATGTCAGGCTGGCAGGGAATGTATTACAGTCTTACACCGGGCATGGTGGCAGCATACCGCCGGGCATCTGCTTGGTACCTACCCTGTGCTAGACTGCTGGAAATCCCCGGAGAAATCACCTCCAGCATGGCAATGTTTAACCCATTCTTTCCCACACGGCATAGTCACTTACATAATCCTCAGCCGCCATGTCCCCATTACATTCAGCCTTACACAGTGATATTTAACCCCTAACCTCCCCCCAGCTACACATGGGCAGTAATTGCTGCCAAAGACCCACTTATCTCCTCTACAGCAGCCGCTCCACAGCCTCTTGTGACTAAGACGAGTATTTCCTGACAGTCAACGTCAGTAACGTTTGTCCCCTTGATGTATTATATCTATAATTACGGCAGAGGAGAAGTCGTCTGGCAGATTTGGTTTCCCTTAATCTATTAATAACGTCTTGTATGGGCGGCGTGACTCAGCCGTGCCAAGAAGCCACCGGATGGAAATCCCAGTGATGTCACGCGATGACATCACAGCAATTCCCCTGTATAGACAGCTCTGAGAGCGATCCCTACAACACAGCGGGGGATGCTTCCCATGGAACGTTTTCCTGTCTTCTTCTGAAGGCTCAGGGGTGGATGATGGGTGATACGTTATGTGATGATGCGCCATCAGTCAGGTATGATGCAGCCATCCCAATTCCACTTACAATTTGCTGAAATATTCATAAAGTTATTAAAACCTTAAGTGAATGTTTTCGCTCTTTCCTGTGGAGCTCAGCAGTCCGCCGGATCCTGACGTTACAAAAAGATCAATTCTGGGAGAATATCATGGAGGAGACCAGGGAATGAGTCAGATCATACAGGTTACATCCATCTACATCTGATTATTATTACTTATATAGCTGCAACATAGTCCACAGCGCTGTACACAGACTGTAACTTCCTCACAAGTAACTATAGCCAGAGGAGCTTACAATCTAACCTGGCGTGGGGCTATGTTTTATTGGGCACACTGCGGTCATTTGATAAGTAGCTACTTATCAAAGGGGCAACACTTATACTACAATAATTAAGGGTTACAAAAGCTCCCCCTAGAGGCCGGCGCAGGAAGCTAGAAATGTATCAATAAGATTTCTACATTCCAAATGTTTTGTGTGGGGGTCATGAAGGAGCACACATGGGTGAGACCCATTCTACATGGGTCCCTTTTGCCATTTTGAATATGTAGGGGCACAAATGTGGTTCCGTTGACAAAGTAGTTTGAATTTTGGGGGGTCTAGTTTCTGGGGTACCATTTTCAAACTGGAATGAGGTGCCCATAGAAATCAACAGAGAGGCCACACATCCACAACTTTTCAATCTAAGGGACCCCATAACTTATTATCGCTGGAGGTCCTGGTGGTCAGACCCCTTGGATCAGACAGTTCAACCTTCTACCTGCATCTATCTAGAAAAATGGGTTCAGAGACCCCCCCATCCCATGGCCGATGTGTATGGGTTAGTGGTTACCCACCAATGGGCCCATTCACTGATGTCTAAGCAGTGCCACGTCTCCATTCACAGCAGCCACAGGAGCCGCTCTCCACATAGGTGCAGGATGTGTGGATAGTTTATAGAATATCCTGTCAGGAGAAAACCCTTTAAGCCTCTGATCTACAGCATTACATGGGTTTCGCAAACAGCGCCACTCAAGTCGTCCACAGTTTTTGCTAAGTACTGCAGCTCAGTCCCATTCACTTCAAGGTAAGTAAATTGTAATACCATGCACAGCCTATAGACAGGAGTGGCGCTATTTCTAGATGAAAGCGACCATGTTTAACAACCCATAATGACAACCTAATAATTCCCAGGTGAGGACCCCTATCTATACAATGATCCCACTCCCGAGGCCGCGGTGGAGCAGCGATGTCTTTGATAAGTTTGTAGGTCACGATCTGAGGCTACGCAAGTGGAGAGAAAAGAGGTAACAAGATCCAGTGACAATCCAAGGACAGAGAGAGTAAAGCGATCCAACAAAAGCCCGGGAAGAGATGGAGGATCGAAGCGCGGATGCCAACGCAGACTGGCAAACAGGTGCTGGGAGGAACAGTCAGGCTGGCATGTCACCCGCATCCGCTCACACACCCACAGCGCTTGGCAATGAGCGATGTGAAAGGCGAGCTCCCGAAATCTCTACAGGAAAGTGTTTACTTACCGACAGCGCACGCACACGAGTAAATAACCGCAAGGAGGGCAGTGGTTACACCCGTACTGCGCTCCTCAGTGGACACACGCACCCCCGGCCTCCCACCACACACATCCAGGAGGAGCAGATACTTAAGACGCATTAACCGGAGTAAAGTGCTAATGATGCCCAAACCTCAGCGGGGGAACGGCCGAGATTTATACCATCACTTGTACAGATGGAGGAGAATAGATGGAAGTAATGGACGGATCCAGTCTGGGCTCATTACCTAGGTCTCCATACTAGTCAAAGTGCTCCAAACCCTCCGCACGGACATACACTGAACGGCCACTGTATTACAGACTCCCATCTACTAGCTCATTGGGCATCCTTTGGCTATTGTGTTGAGAAGCCAAATGCACAGAGCACAGCAGTGTGAGGACATGACCTTGGTGTATTTGAAGGAGCAACAATCCTAGAATGTGAATCCAAATTTCACAGTCCTGCTGCTACTAACATACACAGGGTATGATCACACCTCTCTCAAGGGTCAATATCTAACACTGCCTACAGAGAGCACAGCAGTGTGAGGAAATGCCCATAGTGCACTTGAAGAAGCTACAATGCACAGAGCACAGCAGTGTGAGGACACAGCTCAGTGCATTTGAAGAAGCTACAATCCTAGAATGTGAATCCTTAGTTCACAGTCCTGCTGTTACTAACAACATACACAAGGTATAATTATACCTCTCTCAAGGGTCAATATGTAACACTGCCTGCAGAGAGCACAGCAGTGTGAGGATACACCCACAGTGCACTTGGAGAAGCTACAATCCTGCAATGTGAATCTATATTTTACAGTCCTGCTGCTACTAACAGCATACACAGTGGTATTATTAGTACTCCTCTCTCCAGGGTCAATATCTAACACTGCCTGCAGAGAGCACAGAGCACAGGAGTATGAGGACATGCCCCAAGTATATTTGGGGAAACTACAATTGTGGAATGTGACTCCATATTTCACAGTCCTGCTGATACTAACAACATACACACTGGTATGATTACTCCTCTCTCCGAAGTGAACAGCAGTGTGAGGACACATATCCAGTGCACTTACAGAAACTACAGCCCTGGAATATAAATCCATATTTCACAGTCCTGCTGCTACCAACAACACACACACACCTTCTGTAGAGTGCGCCAGATTATGACAGCCCGGTACTCAGTCTCCAATAATCTGGCGCACCCTGCACACACCGACAGTGCTGAAACGGAGCGCACCAGTTTAATGGCCGAGCGCCCCACAATTATGTTGGAAGGCCCCCTTCAGGTGCATAACACATCATAAGTACATGTGCCAGCCGTCTGCACCTGATACATGTGGGGTCAATGACAAAGTAATGGGGCGCAGGCAGAACATACACCCCACAAGAGATACTACATGTCCATCCTCCAGTGCCGGGGGTGAATGAGGTCACGACTCCCCTGGGTTACATTCCTGACCTCTTTTCTGCAAGGATGAAGTTATTTTTATATTTTTATGTAAAAGGTAGAAAATGATGTAATGTGATCACTGTGATTCTGATCAGGTACCACAGGGGGGCGCTCACCTATCCTGCTGTCCATGACGTAGGCCTCAATGATGGCGCTCTTCCTGCACAGATCCTCCGCCATGGACGCGCTGCTCACTTCTAAGTGCTTGACCTGCGGGAGAGACAATAAACCCAAATCCAATGAGTGGTCGGTCCGGATGCTGAAGACACTACATGAGTATAAGAGACATTTATACCAGCTCTATGCCCCCTGCCTCTCCTCTATCAGCAGAACCATATAAGACGATATAGAGACCTTTACACTTGGTGTGATTATAGAAAACTTACTATTAGCTGCAGCGTCTCTTGTGTTTCTCCTTAGCTGCTGCTGCATCCTCCCCCTCCCCTCTCCATAGACTCATATCATAGTTTAAACGGTTGAAAAAAGACATATGTCCATCAAGTTCATCCAAGGAAGGGAAGGGATTGGATGAGGAAGGGATTTAAGGGAAACAATTCTATATAACATAACCATCACTGTTATTTATTTGTAATCTAATACCTCTGGAAACTCATATCTTGTTTAGTTTAGGGGGAGGAATGACACTGGTCCATCTTTCTAAAGGTGGTTGTTCCAAGTTTCCATGTTATGGACAATGAATGTGAGTGCCGGTGATAACTGAGCGCTCTGCTCGGCAATCTTTGACGTTCCCATAGTACTGAATGTAGTAGCAGGACCCATGCTCCCCCTCCGCTCACCCTGGTTCTGTGCATTGCTGGAGATCTGCTCTTGTGATTGTTGGGGATTCCAGCAATCGGGTCCTTAATGATGCCTAAAATGTAATAGAGCCGCTTATGCGCACTTGTAATAAATTCTGCTGAGTCTCCATCTGTCATGGTGTCACTTCTAGGTCTCTGAGACATCACATGTGCAGCCCAAACTGAATATCTCCATCCAGGTGTGAGAATAGAGTTTGTGTATGTGCTGGACCTCAGCTAATGATGTTGGACACAGTACTGTCTGCAGAGAGCGCCCTCTAGTGGTGGCTGCAGGAAGCAGAAAAGTAATAATTAAGAAGAGACTGGACAGGCCGAGGGTACCTTTTCTTCCAGCATCCATTTCTCCTGTTGGATCTCGGCTAACCTCTCGAACAGGTCGGATACCTCCTCATCAGACAGCTCGGCCGGCCTCTGTGGCTGTGACTGGGGGCTTCCGCTGTTAGACTAGAGCAGAAAGGTAAGACTTAGCACCCCCTCCGCGTCACACCCGCCCGCGTCACACCCTTTCAGCCAGTGTTTTTTGAATAAAGTAAAGAGAATGCTGCAGTACCGACCACAGGCTCCGTAAAAGGTTGGCGCTGTTGCTCGAATAAAGACATAGATTAGTGTTTTTTATTTTATATAGGTTTGAGCTGCAATACCGGGCATGGCCAAGAGTGTCACTGTTTTTGGAAGAACAGAACCCTTTGAAGATTTTGTACAAGTTTAGATAAAGTTTTGTTCCATTGTGGGGATCATTGTGTGCCCGGGGTGTCAGCGACACAATATCCCAGCATCACAAGTCCTTCATCTTCTATAGGATGAATACATCACAGGCTGCTCGCTGACACCCGCACCCGGCAGGAGCGAGGATCCTGCCAGCCAATTAACCTGCGGAGATGGTTTCCCTTGTAGGAAGAGCGCGGCGGTGTCTGGAGGAAAGCCACCCAGGCAATCATAATAGGTCTGCTAATATCTCGCTCTAGTACAAGGTCCCATCTCCAGCACCCCCTCCATTACTGAGGATCTGAGGCGGCCGCTTGTCACATCTCTCCTTCCAGAACAAGGACTGATGATGCAAAAGCTTAGAGCAAGGGGAGTCCAATGTCAGGAGCGAAGCCATCAATGTTTAATCCAAGATGGCGCTGAGCTAAAGCATCGGCCGCCACACTGCGGAGATACTACAAATCTCAGCATGCCTAGGGATGTGCCTAGGGAGCAGCGGGGGTCCCATACACGGGGGTCTTACCTTATTGCTGCTGGGAGTGGCGTTCTCCTTCATAATCTCCCGATAGCTGAAGGACGAGACGCTGCTGCTGTCACCGGTCTGGGTGCGACTAGGAGAGCTGATCTCCGCTAACACCAGGTCCTCCAAACCTACAGCGGAGAGGGAGGGGTTAATAGATGGAAACATGGAGATAGAACAAGTATATGGACCCACTGGCAGCACTATACACAGTGTGGCGGCGACATCTCTGCACTATACACAGTGTGGCGGCGACATCTCTGCACTATACACAGTGTGGCGGCGACAATCTCGTGCACGTATGCAGCAGTGTGGGTGCATCTCTGCCCTATGCACAGTGTGGCGTGTGACATCCCTGCACTATGCACAGTGGTCGGGTGAATCTCTGCACTATACACAGTGTGGCTGATGCACTCTCTGCACTGCTATCACAGTGGTGGTGGTGACATCTCTGCATCTATTACACAGTGGGCGTGACATCTCTGCACTATGCACATGTGGCGGTGACATCTCTGCACTATAACACAGTGTGGCGGTGACATCTCGCACTATAACAAGTGTGGCGGTGAACTCTCTGCACTATGCACAGTTGTGGCGGTGACATCTGCACCTACCAGTGTGTGGCGTGACTCTCTGCCGCACAGTGTGGGACATCTCCCTTAAGACAGTGTGGGGTGACATCTCCTGCACTATCACAGTGTGGCAGGCGACATCTCTGCACTAGTGCACGTGTGGCGGTGACATCTCTGCACTAAACACAGTGGCGGGTGACATCTCTGCACTATACCCAGTGTGGGGCGTGTGACATCTCTGCACTACGCTACAGTGTGGCGGTGACATCTCTGCACTACGTCACAGTGGGTCGGTGACATCCCGGCACTACTGCACGTGTGTGGCGGTGACATCTCTCTGCACTACGCACAGTGTGGCGGTGACATCTCTGCACTATGCACAGTGTGGCGGTGACATCTCTGCACTATGCACAGTGTGGCGGTGACATCTCTGCACTATGCACAGTGTGGCGGTGACATCTCTGCACTATGCACAGTGTGGGCGGTGACATCTCTGCACCATGCACAGTGTGGCGGTGACATCTCTGCACTATACACAGTGTGGCGGTGACACTCTGCACTATACACAGTGTGGCGGTGACATCTCTGCACTATGCACAGTGTGGCGGTGACATCTCTGCACTATACACAGTGTGGCGGTGACATCTCTGCACTATACACAGTGTGGCGGCGACATCTCTGCACTATGCACAGTGTGGCGGTGACATCTCTGCACTATACACAGTGTGGCGGTGACATCTCTGCACTATGCACAGTGTGGCGGTGACATCTTCTGGCACTATCGCACATTGTGGCGGTGACATCTCTCGGCACTATACACATTCGTGACGGTGACATCTCTGCACTACGACGCACAGTGTGGCTGTGACATCTCTGCACTATACACAGTGTGCGGTGACATCTCTCGCACTATGCACATGTGGCGGTGCATCCTGCACTTGCACAGTGTGGCGGTGACATCTCTGCACTATGCACAGTGTGGCGGTGACATCTCTGCACTATGCACAGTGTGGCGGTGACATCTCTGCACTATGCACAGTGTGGCGGTGACATCTCTGCACTATGCACAGTGTGGCGGTGACATCTCTGCACTACGCACAGTGTGGCGGTGACATCTTGCACTAACAGTGTGGCGTGACCTCTCTGCACTATGCACATTGTGGGCGTGACATCTCTGCACTATGCACAGTGTGGCGGTGACATTCTGCACTAACATGCACGTGTGGCGGGTGACATCTCTGCACTACGCCCCAGTGGGGCGGTGACACTCTGCACTATGCACAGTGGGCGGTTAACATCTCTGGCACTATCACCATGTGGCGGTGACATCTCTGCACTACGCACAGTGTGGCGGTGACATCTCTGCACTATGCACAGTGTGGCAGTATTACGTTGCCCTCACCGCCAGCACTTTCCTCCCTGTTTGGCTGTCGCTGCCTCCCTCCTCCTGACGTCATCACAGACATGAAAATTAATGCTCTGCTGAAAGTCTAAGCTTCTAGTGGGATTATGGGGAAGAGGGAGGGTGCCGGAGCAGCGCCTAGTATTGCCGAGGGCGGGGAGATTGGGACCAACCGCCGGGAAACCGCACAACACCCCCGGGAAACCGCAGCAGGAAGATGCAGCGTCCCCATCCAAATACACAGAGTATATACAGTAATCCAAACATCCAATACCAAGTATATCCTGTATCCAAACTCCCATACCCAATGAGATATACAGTAATTCCACACACATCCCATCACATAGTAATTACAGAGTATCCAACATCCCAATACACAGAGTATATACTGTAATCCAAACATCCCAATACACAGAGTATATACAGTAATCCAAACATCCCAATACACAGAGTATATACAGTAATCCAAACATCCCAATACACAGAGTATATACTGTAATCCTCCAAACATCCCAATGCAACAGAGTATATACCGTAATCCAAACATCCCAAGACACGAGGATATACTGTTAAATCCCAAACATCCCAATACACAGGTATATACTTAATCCAACCATCCCAATACACAGATTATTACTGTAATCCAACCCTCCCATACACATAGTATATACTGGTAATCCAACCATCCCAATGCACAGAGTCTATACTGTAATCCAAACATCCCATACACAGAGTATATACGTAATCAACATCCCAATACACAGAGTATATACAGTATCCAACCATCCAATACACAGAGTATAGACTGTATCCAACCATCCCAATACACAGAGTATATACTGTAATCCAAACATCCCAATGCACAGAGTATATACTGTAATCCAAACATCCCAAGACACCGAGTATATACATAATCCAAACATCCAAATACACAGAAGTATATAACCGGAAATCCAAACATCCCCATACACAGAGTAATACTGTAATCCAACCATCATCCCAATACCAGAGTAGTACTGTATCCAAACATCCCAATACACAGAGTAATACAAAGTCATGCCAAACTCCAATACACAGAGTATATACCTAATTCCAACCACCCAATACACAGAGTATATACTGTATCCACCAGACCCATACACAAGTATATACGTAATCCACCATCCCAATACAACAGAGTATAGACTGATCCCAACCATCCCAATATGCAACAGAGTATATACTGTACATCCAACATCCCATAGCACATTACCCGATAAGGTAGCGCTGTATAACCAGTATACACTCTGACCCTGGGGGGAAAAAAAAAAAAGCCTTGGGGAAGATGGATCACCACTTTTATAGTGTCAGTATCTACTGCAATCCTAGCATTATATTCCTGAACCTGGAGGAAACTCAACATTTGTGTAACGTTGTCCCTTTAAGGTCTCCTCATTATTAAGAACTCTGCTTGCTGTCAGTGAATGGTAACATTGCTCATCACCTTCAGGTGTTTAGCCCTCCGGATACAAGCAGGAGGCTTTCCATCCACTGGCAGCAAGCAGAGATCCTGAAAGCTTAGTTGAAACTCAAAGTTTATAAAAAGTAAACAGGGGGACCACCCCAATCCGGAAACACCCGCTCAGCAATTTCGTTACACATTCTCAGGAGAAATATCAGAGGAATAACAATACAGCGCACACGTGTCAGGGGAGGGGGCAGCAGGACACTATCACCTCTATTGTGGCCCAAATCTGATTTCTAATCATCTGAGCGCTATTTTTGGTTCAGGCAGAGCAAGGGTTAATGCAGAATCAATCGATAGGAGTCATGAGAGGCCATTTTTGCTATCGACAAAAAAAAAAAAAAGGTTTACTTTTACAATTTTTTCTAAAGGAATAAGCTGCCAGACACAGCACCCCTAGTGGTCACATTTGTATTACCAGCTGTCAGGGCATGCTGGGAGTTGTAGTTGTGCATCAGCTAAGGCACATTGGAGATCACAGCTCTGTAGTGACAATTCTCCGGGGTGTAGTGAGTATTTTATTTAGTCCTTACCGGATGTTATCAGTACCTGGGAAAGCTGGGTGCTAACCACTATTGTGGATATTACAGTTCCCATAAGGATATCCCTGAATTTGGACTTCTGACTACCGTACCTATCTATTGAAGGGAAAATAGAAAATTAAATTCCAGGATTGTACTGAGAGTGTGTCCTCACACTGCTGTGCTCTGTGCTCTCTGCAGATAGTGTTAGGTATTGTCCCTGGAGTAAAGTGTTATCACTCCCCTGTATAATGTTGCTAATAGCAGCAGGACTGTGACATATGGATTTATATTCCCGGATTGTACAAAGGGCGAGTCCTCACACTGCTGTGCTCTCTGGTTAGGTTACCCAATGTTAGGTATCTTCCCTGGGTAAATGTGTAATCTTTGTGTACCTTCCCCTTAATTGCATATCCGCAGGACTGTGAAATATGGATTTATAATCCAGGGTTGCAGTTTGCAGGGTGGTGTCCTCACACTGTGTCCTTTGCTACTCCTAAGCTCTCTCTCCCACAGTCTCAATGATATCAACCAAAACCGAGACCCACTTACTTAAGAAGAGAGAAAGGGGCTGTGGAGGAAATCAATGCAGAGAGCACAGAGCACAGCAGTTAAGGACACGCCCCCAGTGGAACTGGAATACAGATCCATATTTCACAGTCCTGCTGCTACTAACCACATACACAGCGCCCCCCATGGACAGACCTCACCCTGGTTGGCAGACACCCCATATTATATGGGGCCCCTGTTGAGGGCTCCTGACCCCAGACTCCATAGACGCGGAGTACTGCAGCATGAATCACCTTACAGCGCAAGGCTCCCCTGCAGCGCGGCCGATGATTGGAGATTGTGTGCAGGGAGAAAACAAAACCCTGACAGCTACATTTATAGGCCAGCGGCCGAGTATTGGCAATGATGTGGAGATAACGAGACGTCCCCGGAGGCCGAGCCTCACACTGCAGAGCCTGGAGGAGAGCGGCGGAGGAGCACGTACACAGCGCCCCGCCCGCTCACACCATAATCAAAATCACCCCCCCCCTTACCATGTTAGCCACCGCAGCACTCTCATATATCACCGCAGCCCCCCAAAATAACACCGCAGTCCCCCCAATATAGCACCTGTACCAGGTATAACAATGCAGAGCCTGGAGGAGAGCGGCGGAGGAGCACGTACACAGCGCGCCGCCCGCTACACCCATAAATCACCCCCTGTACCATGTGTACCACCGCAGCACTCCAATATATCACCGCAGCCCCCAAAATAACACCGCAGTCCCCCCAATATAGCACCTGTACCAGGTATAACAATGCAGAGCCTGGAGGAGAGCGGCGGAGGAGCACGTACACAGCGCGCCGCCCGCTACACCCATCTACAGTAACCCAGCATGTCCAATACATAGGGGGGTAGTGATGCTACAGTAACCCAGCATGTCCAGTGCTTGAGAAAGACATATAGTCGAAATGTTGTTTGGTGAATAAAAGGAATACTTTTATCCTCTGAACTTGGGAGCGCTGCTTCCTGTTTTGGCTTATTATTTATCCTTAGGACAGGTCATTAATACGTGATTGGAGAGGTGTGGATCGGCTGCTATGTATGAAAAAGCATATTTACTGTATATATGTTTTTGTGAAAAAAAATTATATATATATATATATATGTGTCCACTGCAGCCAACACCCAGTGATATTCCACCATTTCCTGAATTTTTATGCAGCTTATGAGACGTCCAGGACGTCCTTATTACATCAGAGAGATAATAATGTCTCATCCTGCCCGTCTTGTAATCTGTCTTCCAGTTTTATAAGTCCACTACAGTCATAAAGCCGGAACTTTACATGGGGAAGATGGTGCAGTAAAACCGTGTGGGTCATCACTGAAGGATCGGACATAAACCTGGGAATTTTAGTTCTTCCATCTTTCCTGGCCTGAGAATGGAATAGAATCTTCTGAACGAAACTTATGGCAATTTATAATACTCTGAATTTCAGAACGACCTACATGAGGTTGTGTAGGTCCTTTGGGACAGACTTTCCAGGACAGTCCCTGGTAGTGTCCCCCGTCCTCCCGGTGGTGGAGGGAGCTTACACATAGTCACTGCATGGATGTTCTTACAACTCCTATTGTGTTCTGTAAGTAGTGTTCATCTACATCCACTGTGCGCCCCCTTGTGGTGGCCAAGAGGCTATCACTTTAATGTGTTACAGCGTGGGAAGCAACTTTGGACCCCTGATCTATATTAGGATCAATTAAATGACGAACATTAAGCTTTAATTAAAATAAAAAAGTCCTATTTTCTGAGCTCTCATTTGGTGGTAAGGACCATTCTGAGAGGGAGGGACACATAATCGAATAGACACATGAATCCCATTACATCCATTGGATCGTGGGCGATTTACCTGTGCGGGTTTTACTATTGGTGAGGATCTCTTGAAGACGCTCCTGCAGTTTATCCGCCCTCTTCCGCTCCAGGTGCAGCTGGCGTTTAAGATCTTTTAGCTGGAAGGAAAGAAATATGTCAATTATGTGTATAGGAGATATCAAGGCTTCATGTACAGCTGCTGAGCCCCACAGGTCTCTTTATATATGGACCTCATGAGGCTCGTGGCCCTGAGTGAGACCCTGTCCTCTGAACCCCCTGATTGTGCAGATTGATGATGTGATGACATGAATAACTATTGCAATGTAAGCATTTGGGATCAAAAAGAGGTTTTATCCATCTATGGACTGGGTGGGAGGATCAGGTCAACCAGAGTGATAGCTGCAGATTCTACATTGGTTTAGGAAAGAGAAAATGATCCCCACCCCCAATGGTGAGATGAGAGAACCATACATAGTATACACATAGTATACATATATACTCACAGCTGCACTTCCTCTCTTCTCCAGGATTCTCTGTCCATCCGCTGTATCCTTTACTTCCTAATGATGAAAACACCAATCAATATTCAGTACATATGACACCCCTAGACTGCCCCACCTCTATAAGCGCCCGCAGGCTGCCCCACCTCTATAAGCGCCCGCAAACTACTGGTCCGCTGCAGAGTTTCTCACCTGTTTTAGCCGCTCTATTGTTTCGTGAAGACTTTCCTTGTCTTTCTCATTAGACTTTATTTGCTCTGTCAGTGCCTCCAGCTCCTGGTGCTTCACCTTTGCAGGAAGGGCAGAAGGGACTCATTACCGGATTGTAATATTTATGTATTTGTGAAGACTCCTCATACAACATCAGCTTCTAGAGCACAGCAGAGATGGCAGGAAAGATTCTGATTTCAGCGTGATAAATAATATTAGTATCATCCATTGCTGATTGCCAAGTTTTCTGTTAGTGAGACATCGGGGCGTATTTACTAAGGGTCCACGACCGCAGTGACAGGTATTTAACAGGTGATTGTGTCGCACGCGATTGGATTGTGGCGCCAAACCTTAAAAGGTTCTTAAATGTAATCATGACAACAAAATAACACACTCTAATTCAATGTTATTAACAAAATTACATTTAAAAGATATAATTCCAACCTATCTCTATCAGTCCTAGTGTACACAATTTCAGTTGCCCCTAGACACGACCTTGTAACTTCTCACTTAGGGTCGGGGAAGCCATCTTGGATATCTGTGTGACACAATGCGGCTGAAATTTCTCTCTCTGCTCCCTGCACTCTAGCCCCGCCCCGCCCCCTGCAGGGCGGAGCTCACAGACACTCACTTTCTGCCAGCGCATTGTTAAGACAGAGAAGCTGCATGCTACAGGCAGATAAGTTATCCATGGAAAGGGGATGCAGGCACATTTCTGAGAGAACATATATGGAGCAGAGCTGACAGTGTGTAATTTGCATTTCATGCATCTTATCTCTGATCTGTCTCATCTCTCCCTTTCTATGTGTCAGATACTAGTGAATTTTCAGAAGGTAAATGAAAGTGTATGTAAACCTTGTATCCTGATAATCTAAGCACATTGTCAGCACACAGCATCTCACAGTACAGAGAAATCATAAAGTGTCTGGTTACAGAGTCCCCGCTCACACCCCGGGATTTTACACTGACCATCACTGAGTGATAGAAGCTACAACAGCAATAAAACTGAGTAACATTGTAAAGTAAGGGGTTAAAATTATTTTGTAATCATCACTAGGGGATTGAGATTTGAGAATTCTGTTTCGTGGGAAAACAAACCCAGGGGGTTTTTAAGTTTCCATTTTTCAATCTTCTGTGTACACAGCTGTATGGGGGCTTGTTTTCTGCATAACAAACTGCACTTCCTAGTTTTTACAGATTTCATTGTGCGCTCCAAAGAGCGCCCCCCCCCCCTTTTATTCTTTGGGTCGGTTTGATATTGGAGATACTGAATATATATAGGTTTTATTAGGTTTTAGTAGATTTTAAAATTAAAGTAAAGATTTACTTTTGTACAAATTTTATGGAAGTTTCTTTTCTTCTCTTTCCCGTTGAGACCACATCCAACTGGCAAGAATCAGCCAAGAAAGTCATCTCACGTGTATGGCCATCATGAGCGATCGCATAGAGCTTCAGACTCACCTGCAGATTAGCGGAGTGCTCCCGTCTCAGGTTGGCCAAACCCTCTTCATGATGCAACTGGTTCTTCTCAATGGTCTCCTAAAAATCATCCGTAAAAAATAAATAAATGAAAGATCTGAACTTGACTTTACACACGAGTCCAGCACCCAACACGAGGATCAGCCAAATTGGCTCACAGAATGGAGGTCTCATGTGAATCGGCTTTAGGTAGTCTATGAGACATCCCTGGAACATAGGTACAACTTATAGAGGATCAATCAAGATGAATTTTAAGTCCCATCCTAGATGGTCCCTATAGACACTACAAGTGACAGGCTACAGTGTCTACATCCTTGCTGGGTACTGGTATAGGGGGCGGAGGGTCAGAAGTAAGGCTACATTCACACAGCCATATGGGGGATGTATATACGGGCGATATACATCCCCCATAGACGACAATGGGCGCACGGTGCCCAATGTGAGCGGTACCGCTCCATCCCGCATAGAAAGATAGGACATATCCTATCTTTCTCCAGAATATGGTGCCGTGCGCCATACATTCCTGAGGGGGGGGGGGGTGAACTGCGCTCTCCCCCTCCTCTTCTCCCTGGTACGGCGGGCAGCGGCATTGTGAATGTAGCCCAAGTATACTGCTAGTAACCACTAAAAGTCAATGGCTCCATAACTCCTGCACTCACTTCTGCCTCCTTCAATCGCCGCTCAAACCAGCCTTTGGTTCCTTCTAGGGACTGAATCTGTAAGCGAAGTTCTTCTGTTGTTTGCTGCAATCCTTCCAACTCCCGACATCGAGCCTAACGAGAAAATAATATTTATTATTAGGAAAAAATCATTTGTCACATTCCATTACAACAATTTTGTTGTGACTCCTCTGCTAACTTCTAATGATAATACAGGCAGTCCCCGGGTTACGTACAAGATAGGGTCTGGAGGTTTGTTCTTAAGTTGAATTTGTATGTAAGTCGAAACTGTATATTTTATAATTGTAGATCCAGACAAAAAAAAATTTGGTCCCAGTGACAATTGGAGTTTAAACATTTTTTGCTGTAATGGGACCAAGGATTATCAATAAAGCTTCATTACAGACACCTTACAGCTGATCATTGCAGTCTGGGACTATGATAAAGCATTCAGAAAGCTTCACCAGAGGTCAGAGGGGTCTGTCTGTAACTATGGGTTGTCTGTAAGTCGGGTGTCCTTAAGTAGGGGACCGCCTGTACTGGGGATCCCAATGTTACTGCCATGGGTAGTACCCTGCTGTTATAGTAATTGATATGTGAATCACTTTGTCTTATCTTATATATGCAGCTCTATCTGCATTCTGGGTAATGTATGTATACCTTATGGATGTCACATGGACCTAACTTCTCAACCCTTAGCTTGTATGTGTGGCTCCTTCTCCATTTTGGGTAATGATGTCCTCTGGATGTCACCTCTCTTCTCATGTCTTCTTAGTTTATATGTACCTCTATAGTCTCTCATACCTTCTCATCCCTCAGCTGTCCCCTCAGATCTTCCTCTCCGCGGTTCTTCTCCTCGTGAAGCTCCCTCAGCTCCTTCTCGTACTTGGCTCTTATACTCAGCACCTCCTTCTCATGCTGGAGCTTAAGGTTTCCCACCTCTTCTTTGTGCCGTGTCTTCTCCTGCTGCATTTCGATGGCCATCTCATCCAGCATGCCTTTCCGCTTATCAGCGCTCTGCAAGACACAGGGGCATGTGCTACCTCCCAGATTTGAGGAGGGCGAGAACAAAAAGAGGAAGACACAACAACATCTGGTACCTTTCGAGCTTCTTCAAGATCTTGCTGCAGCTTCTGCATCTCCTGCTTCTGCTCCTGTAGCTGCTCCGCCAGTCGGCCATTGGCACGACTGGACTCCTAGACGAAAGATAACGAGAGAGAACATGGAAATGAATGGCAGGTACCTGAATGGAGTAAATCTTGAAGTGTGAATAAAAAAGTAGAAGACAGACTTAGAAGCACCTGGAACCAACTTCACTCATTCCTTCATACACACTCTGGCAGCCGTACGCCATAGCCTCAGTTCACACCTGTGTTCGACTGGTATCTTTCGTTATTGCATAGCGTCTTTATTTTAATATATATTTAGAATTTGTCTAACAGAAGGTAAACCTACGTACTTTGAAGTCTATGGGAAACGGTGTCTTCTGGTTTTAGTATCCAGAACACTCTATTAAAATGGAGAGCGTAATGGAAAGCACTGATACAGGTGTGAACTGAGCCTTAGATGCTGCACACCCACAGTGGCCAACTGTAGCAGGATGATGAAGGTAATACTTTATATAAAGGAAAAAATCACGAGGTCGCTACCACCATCCGCAGCATCTTGAGTAAGCAATGTTTTCCAGCCTACCAGGAATTCTTGGGATAGATCATCAGTATTTGATTAGAAGTGGCCTGACAACTGGACTGTCCAGCTATGAAGTGGGCACAGCTAAAAGCAGAATATTTTGTGCATATATAGTGGCCGTACTGAGGTACTGCAACTTACTTCTGACTCACTTATAAAAGGAAAGCTAATCGTGCGGGGTCTGCATGTAAGACCCCCACTCATCACATACTTATGACCTATCCAGAGTAAAGTTCAACAGTGTTTGAGATGCCCTGGAATACTAGGAAAGCCTGTAACTGGCACAGTGATCCAGTCTTGAAGCCCGTATGGTTATCATCAGGTACATTGATGATGTGCTGCTAATATGGACATCACCAGAGAGCTTTGAAAAATTTGTAATGAGACTTAATTGCAACAACCTGGGTCTACATTTCACGTCGGAGATACAGGATCACAAAATAGCGTTTCTGGATCTAGAGATCAGGAAAACCGCCGAGGGGCAAATAGCAACAACAGTATATAGGAAAACAACTGCCACAAATAATTTATTAAAATGGGATAGTTGCCATCCATACCCCCTCAAGAAGGGGATCCCAAAAGGGCAGTTCCTTCGTATGAGAAGGAACTGCAGCGGTTTTGGAGAATTTAGAAAAAAATCCAGAGATCTCCATGACCGTTTCACACGACGGGGATTCCCATCTGATATTTTGCACAAAGCATACCATGAAGCGTGCACGGTGGATAGAGGTTCTTTACTCACACCAAAAACAAAAGATGGCAACGATGAACAAGTAACTCGAATTATTGGCACATACGATGGTAACAACAAAGAGATTAGAGGAATCATCAGTAACTTTTGGGATATCCTGCTACATGATAAGGAGATAGCCAAAATAATCCCTCCTAATCCAGCAATTACCTATAGAAGAGGGAGAAATCTGAAGGACCTCTTGGTCCATAGCTATCTACCCCCATCCAAACCGAAGGGAACATGGCTGGATAGAAGACCTAAAGGAACATTCCGCTGTGGACACTGTTCAGCATGCGAATCTATTACACCTTGTAAGCAGGTGACAAGTGCGTCCACAGCTGAGAGCTACGAGATAAGGGACTTCATAAACTGCTCCACGGTTGGAGTGGTTTATCTAGCCACCTGTACATGTCCTAAAGACTACGTGGGAAAGACGTTCCGGCAATTTAAGAAAAGGATCCAGGAACACCTGCGGGACATTAGGGACCAAAGGGACACCCCAATAGCGAAACATATGGGGCGATACCATGAGAGCAACGTGAAAGAAATATCATTCAGGGGCATAGAAGTGGTAAAACAATCTATAAGAGGGGGAGACTGGGACAGAACAATTCTCAGGAAAGAGGCCCAGTGGACCTTTAAAATTAACTCTATGAAACCATATGGAATCAACGATTTCATATCCTATGCTAGTTTTATTGAATGACACAATGGGGGCAATGGTGGGACCACTAGGCCCCCACCCCCTATCCTTCCTGCAAATAGTGCCACGGTTACCTCACATATGGACAGAGTGGAATCCCTTTTGTCGTATGGCTACCAAGATAAAACGCAGTTACCGCTACCTTGTCATGTACTCACTAAGACCATGTAAGAGCACCTCTATATGCCTCTAAGTATAATTTTCAATATCAATCATTATGACTGCCAGTTAGTCCCTGCAATAAAAGCACTGGAAGCAGTGCTGTTCCATGAAATAAGAAAAATATCCCAGATCTTTGCAAAAGAGACGCAACAATCAGAGTAGGATACACTAGCCTGCACAGTTCATGTACCTACCTAAAGAAAAACTAACGAAGCAATCACTTTCATGTTGTATGTTGATAATCACAGTTTTGTCCTCACTTTTATTAATGTGAAATAAAAGCTACGTTTTAATTTCCAAATAATAACTCCAAAGTCAGTGAATTTAGTTTAATTAAAGGAGCTATTGGTCAAACACCGCTAAACAATTTTTCAGTGAAAAAAATGGTTATCATGTCCCACCTGCAGCTGGGTTTTGAGGTCCTCTCTCTGGGCCAGCAGAGTCTCCTTCTCATTCTGCAGCTGTTGCAGGTCGGCCGTCAGCGCTGCACTTTGGTCTCGTAGTAAGCTCAGCTCCTGCGTTCTGGACGTCTGGATCTATATAATAAAGAACCGGTTAGTAATAAAGTTTACAAAAGTAATATTCATTTCCATTATTTCTGCATAAACATAAATCTGTGCACCATGCATAGGGGTGTGAGGCTTTGCCATGCAAATCGTTGGCTAATCTTGCAGTAATGTTGTGGAGGGGTTAAATCGTTCAATGAGAAGTCATTAATACTGAAGCAGAGGGATGGATAAAAGATTGTACTGCATACCCTCTACGTAAAAAATTAAGCAGCATTGGTAACCTCCATAATGAAATTTCATCCCAGCCCCATTAATATGTGTTGTGTCTGTACATGCAGCTGTGCCCGGGGCCCAAACTTATACCCATTCCGGAGGGCACATGGATATATAGTGAATAGATATACAATATTCACACTCATTGCCATCACAATGATTGATTAACTGTGAATATAATTATAAAGCGGAGATGAGTATGATTGAAGGGATCGGGTAATTTTCCGTTCATTAGATTGATTTGATTGATGGTGAGGGATGTTATACCTGCTCCAAGGCTGCTAGGTTGGTACGCAGGGCATCATTCTCTGACAAAATGTTGCCAACCTGCTCCTGGCTCTCGGCACTTTGCCACGCTACCTGTACCCAGCAAGGCAGCGGCATAGAGAGAGGAGGAGACAAGCAGAGGACAGGAGAAGAGCAGGAAAGAGGAGAGTTCAGTGACAGATCCAGAAGATGGCAAACAGCACTAGCAGGGCTACTGGTCGGCGGGCTACCTACCTGCTCCTGGAGTCCATGCAGGGCCTTCTCATGATCTTGTTTCAGGCTCTGGATCTGCTCCTTCAGATCAGTGCAGGTCTGTAGGGAGATGACCCCATATATGGCTTCAAGTTTTAAACTACAACTCCCATCACTCACTGGGAATGTTGAGAGTTCATTACATACAGTCTGTTACTCATATATAGTTGCACTTGTTCGCAGCACATCGTCCTGTTGTAATGGGATCCTGTGCGGTCCACAATCTTGCGTAAAAGACTTGTAGTGCAGTGCAGGAGCTGCTGGTTCTTATCAGATGCAGATCAGCTCTGCAGTATATATCAGGACAGTACATACTCTGTACCAGGGACTTATATGTCAGCTCCGGATACAGAGAAGATCAGCATCATGTTCTAAAAACTGTGAAAGTGTGGCAAGACGGTAACAGGGGAAAATGGCTGAAGTAAAATTATATGCCTCAAGGCTCAATAGCGACTAATAGAACGTCCCCAGGTACCTGCTGAGCTGCACTCAGGTCTTGCTGTAACTTCTGGTTGCGTGCGGTCAGGGTCTTCAGCTCTTCCTCTTTCCTCTGTTGGATTTCCTCTATTTTCGTTCTTGTTTGGAGAGAACAAAGTCAAGGCACAGCGGCCATCACAGCTCCCGTCCCCCCTGATCTATGAATAATGGACTCACCGGCTGTCGTTGTACAAGGCTTCCTTGTCTGTTTGGAGGCGCAGATAGCTGTAAGGGAAGGGTGCAATAGCTGAAGACACTGCAGGGTTTATACACATATGGCCAATAGCAGAATAGTGGTCTTCTATGTAATATATACAAAGGCCTCCTGACAGCAAATGACGAGCGAGAGTAGGATCAAGTTGTTACAATTCTGCATGTCTGATCCTTTTACTTCTCAAGGAATTAAGTCTCGATCACCTGCGTCCAGCTTATTCCCATCTATCTATAGAGGAAACATGGACACTGCGCCCAGCATCCATGATCAGGAGGAATAGCTACCAAAGATATGGTCACCTTAACAAAACAAAAGCCTAAGAAATGATTGTAAGGAATTAGGAGGGTCGGGAAAGATTTGTAAGCTTTCCGCTACCCTTCTTTTAGTGTTTGAAGCTACTCTGACTCAATGACACTTACCCACTACTCATAAGGGAGAAGTGTCAGACCTCTGAGAATCCGACCACTAGGACCCCACAAATGGGATGGAAAGTCCCGTAAATATATATGATGGGTGCTTCATTCATGTCTATGGGGAGTGTGATCTTACACGGCCCCATCATAGCTTGTTCCCTTAATACATGAACTATTTTATAAGCAGTACAGAAAAAACATTGAAGTTTTACAAAGGGAGTGACCCGAGCCGGGCCAGAAGCCAAATGCAGGTGCCCTGTAGGCACTTCTCCCCATACCTGCCTCTGGTTACACCTATGTTTTCTAGGAATTACTGAAGAAATGTAGATTTATGTAACAGCTGGGCTGTACAGTAAGCTGCTCTGGAATAAGTCAACAGTAATGTGATGAGAGGTTTCATATATATCACACACCCTCATCAAATGGATCTGCAAATGCCTCAGATGCTCAACCACTAAAGACAATGGGATTGTCTCCAGCCACAATGGCCGGATGAAGTAATGGTTCTATACAATGGCGTCTTCCTATTTGTCATGTCATCCAGTGCTCACACTTACCTGTCATGTTTCTTCTTTAACTTTTCGGATATCTGCAAAAGAAATCATCAATTGTGTCTATTGATATTTTCCATCACATAACACTCAGCATGCAAATCTATAGGTCAGGAGGCAGCGCTGGCGAGGCCTGTCCTTTGCCACGAGCTACATATGTCCAGGCCTAAAATTTGGCTTTGCTGTATCCAGCCTGGTCTATACTATGTATCAAATACACAAAGTTCGCTCTGTTATTGATACACGATACCATGTATCAGAGCACACAGACTGTTTTGACTAAAGATCATGGTTTAGACTAGATACAATTGTAGCAAATTCTCAGCTGACGGAAGAAAGAAGTCAAGATCATCCAAATGGTAAGTAATGGAAGCACAGAGAAAAAGTGAATTAGTCTTACCGGTAATTCCATTTCCTTAGTCCACCATGACGGCCCACCTGGAGGATGACCCCTTGACCTCTGTAGGGACAGGAAGCAGAGAAGTTAAAAGGCCCCACCCCGGCATCCGTACTCCAGTGTCTACCAAATAACTACACCGGCTTGGATGCAACCCGATTTATTGCCTGTTAATATGCACAAACAATTAAATCAAGCAAGTTTTTAAATACATTAAATGACATATCTAGGGTGGGAAAAAATATATGGGCCGTCATGGTGGACTAAGGAAATGGAATTACCGGTAAGACTAATTCACTTTTTCCCTTACGTCCCCATGACGGCCCACCTGGAGATATACCAGATTAATTATTTTTTAGGGAGGGACTACGGCCTGTAGTATCTTTCTCCCAAAGGAAAGGTCCATGTTATTCGGAATGTCCAATCTGTAATGTTTAGCGAAGGTAAGAGAAGAAGACCAGGTAGCCGCTTTACATATCTGCTCAATTGTGGCTCCTCTTCTTTCAGCCCAGGAGGTAGCCATCGCTCTTGTGGAATGGGCTTTTATGGTATCTGGGACAGCCATTTCCAGAGCCTCATAAGCCTCTTTGATAACGGTTTTTATCCATCTGGATAAGGACGATTTTGAGGCCTTCTTCCCTTTGTTTTTCCCTTGGAATTGGAGAAGAATATTAGAGTCCTTCCGCCAGTTCTTAGAGACTTCCATGTACCTGAGTACTACTCTCCTTACATCCAGGGAATGCCAGCTGATTTCCTTAGCGGCTCTTGGATTCTGGCAAAATGAAGGTAGGACCACTTCCTGGTTTCGGTGGAAAGCTGTGCAAACCTTGGGAACAAAGTTTGGGTCAAGCGTTAAAATGATCCTGTCATCTGAAATTAAACAATAAGGTTCATTTATAGACAGTGCCTGAATCTCGCCAATCCTTCTTGCAGTAGTGATTGCAATTAAGAAGGTAGTTTTCAAGGTAAGGTTTCTAAGGCTTACAGATTCAATTGGTTCAAACTGAGGTCCAGTAAGAAAATTTAGCACTAAGGATAAGTCCCAGGGAGCTACTGAAGGTTTCACTGAGGGCCTGATTCGGACAGTTGCTTTTACAAACCTCTTTATCCATCTATGATCCGCCAGGGATGAATCAAAGAACACACTTAGTGCTGCAATCTGGACTTTAAGGGTACTAGTCTTAAGGCCCATGTCGAACCCAGCTTGCAGGAATTCTAAGATCTGTAAGATATTAGGAGAAGATTGATTGGGAACTGCTGGACCACAGAAAGAAATAAACTTCTTCCATATCTTCAGGTATATAGCTGAGGTAACTGGTTTTCTACTGGATTGTAGAGTAGAGATTACCTTGTCCGAAAGGCCTTTTGCCCTCAAAAAGCTCCTTTCAGGATCCAGGCCGAGAGCTTGAGATCCTGTGGCTTTGGATGAAAAAGCGGCCCTTGATGGAGATCTTCCTGAATGGGTAGCATTAGAGGTTCTGCTAGAGCCATCTTCTTTAGGAGCGGAAACCAGCTCTTTTTGGGCCAGAAGGGAACAATGAGAATGACCTTGGATTCGTCTCTTTGAATTTTCCGGAGAACTCTTGCAATTATAGGCAGAGGAGGAAAGGCATATGCCAGAGGAGCGTCCCACTTGTGGCTGAATGCATCTAACTTCGAGGTGGTCTCTGAATAACTGAGAGAGTAAAAAAGTTCCGCTTTCGTATTTTCCCTGGTGGCAAACAGATCCACTACAGGTATTCCCCATATCTGGGTTAGAAGCTGGAATACTTTTTGGTTCAGACACCATTCGTTGTGGTCTAGTTTTTTCCTGCTCAGAAAATCTGCCACCTTGTTGTCCTTCCCTCTCAGATGAACTGCCGATAAAGACTTGATGTTCAATTCTGCCCATGCGAATATTTCGCTCGAGAGGTCTGAAAGGTCTGGAGATCTTGTACCCCCTTGATGCTGTAGGTAGGCTATTGTCGTTGAGTTGTCCGATAGGACTTTCACGTATTGTCCCGCCAGAAGATGACTGGCTGTCTTCAGGGTTTCCAGGACTGCCCTCAGTTCTCGATAGTTGGATGACATTCTTTGGATATGAGGAGGCCAACTTCCCTGGAAGAAGGATCCTGCTATGTTCGCACCCCAGCCCTTTTGACTTGCATCTGTCTGGACTATAGATAGGGGCCAAGGATGCCATGGAACTCCCCTCTGTAGGTGTGTAGGAATGGTCCACCACACTAAGGACTGTTTGACCGCAGGAGTAATGCTGATGCAATTGTCCAGATGTAGGGGATCTTTGTCCCATGATTGTAGTATCCAACCTTGCAGGACTCTCGTATGGTTCTGTGCCCACTGGACACACTGGATGCAAGATGTTAACTGCCCCAGGAGCTTCATAGCATCTCTTATCGAGCATCTCTGGCGATGGAGAAAAACGTTGATCTGATCTACCAGGCGTTCTGACTTTTCTCTGGGAAGATAAGATTTCTGGTTCACAGAGTCCAGGAGGGTTCCCAGGAAAAGGATCTGAGTATCCGGATGCAAGGCAGACTTCTCCCAGTTTATAATCCATCCCAGATTCTGTAGCGTTTGGATCGTAAAGTCTCGGTGTAGAATAAGTTCTTCTCGATTTTTCGCTATTATGAGTAAGTCGTCCAGGTATGGAACGACCAGGACTTGATGTGTTCTTAAGAAGGCTACGACCTCTATGATGATTTTTGAAAACACTCTTGGCGCTGATGCTATCCCGAAAGGTAGAGACCTGTATTGGAAGCATAGTTTCTTCCCCTGTGGTGAGACTATTGCAAACCTCAAAAACTTTTGAGACGGAAGGTAGATAGGGACGTGGTAATACGCGTCCTTCAGGTCTATCGTGCACATGTAGGCTCCTGGATGGATCAGTGTTACTGCAGACTTTATTGACTCCATCTTGAACTTCCTGTACAAGAGATGCTGGTTCAAACCTTTGAGGTTGCAAATCATCCTGTGGGATCCATTTGGCTTTTGGATGAGGAACAAGGGGGAGAAGTGACCGTCCTTCCACTTTTCTTCTGGAACAGGTGTAATTACATCCATCTGAATGAGTTTCTGGACTTCCTGAAAAATTAAAGCAGTCAACTTTTGAGATCCCAGCCTGGTCAGGATAAACTTTTGGGGAGGAAGAGATGTTAATTCTAGCTTGTACCCTTGCTTTATTATGTCCAGAATCCAAGGGTTGGATGTGATCTGGGACCATCGTGCAAGGAACCCTAGTAACCTTCCTCCCACTCTGGCGTCATTGTCTCCCAAATGAGGTTGAATTACTGGAGCTGAGGAGGAAGCCTCTACCTCTACCTCCTTTCGGATGGCTCCAGCGCCCTTGCTTGCCTTTGCCTCTGTATGAATTTTTTCGGTCTCTAAAGTCCTGAAAGGGCTGTTTTCTGGGTGGTTTTTTAACCTCAGGAAACCCCTTCTTTTTGTCCGCCGCCTTCTCCAGAATAGAGTCAAGTTCAGGACCAAACACAAATTCTCCCTCAAATGGAATGCTGCAAAGTTTGGACTTTGACCTGAAATCCCCACACCATTGCCTTAGCCATAGCGCTCTTCTAGTTGCAATGGACAATGCTCCTTCTTTTGCAGAGAACCTGACGGATTCACCAGATGCATCAGCAATAAAGGCAGTAGCCGACTTTAAAGTTGGAAGAGTCTCTAACAGGAGTTCTCTGGGAGTGCCTTCCCTAATGTGATTTTCCAGCTCAGATAGCCAGAAGTACATCGTACGGGCAACCGAGGTAGTGGCTACATTTGCTTTTAGATTAAGCATAGCCGACTCCCAAGCTTTTTTAAGTAAACAGTCAGCTTTCCTATCCATAGGATCTTTTAGCTGGATAGAGTCTTCAAAGGGCAGGTCAGTGCGCTTTGTTAATTTTGTTACCTGGACATCAACCTTGGGAGGTGAATTCCAGAATTTAGTATCATTTTCGTCAAATAATAGACGATTCCTGAATTCCTTAGACACAGAAATCCTCTTTTCTGGATCTCTCCACTCTTCCCGAATGAGTTGTTTGAGAGTATCGTTAATGGGGAATACTCTCTTTTTCTGGGATCTAAGGATGCCAAACAGCTCATCCTGAATGGATCTAGCTTCTTCCACTTCTTCAATTTTTAGAGTATCACGAATGGCTTTAAGCAATTGGTCTAAGTCGTCAGAGGAAAACAGATATCTGGATTCCATTTTTGAAGCGGATAGGGAAGTGGACGGCTCCAGGTCTAGAGAATCCTTAAAGGAGGAATTATCCTCTGAGTCAGGGTCTGATTCTGAGGCACATATTAAGGCCCTTTTGGGTGGGGGCCCAGGGAGGCTAAGTGAGGCTATGGAGGAGGCTACAGAAGAATGGACTTCTTCTTTAATGAAAGCACGTATCTCTTCCCTAAAGCCTGTTCGCTCTTCTTTTAGAAGGTTATCCAGACATTCCTTGCATACTGGTTTTTTATAATTGGAATTAAGCCTTGTATTGCACATGTTGCATTTACGATAGGCTGATTTCTTCCCATCTTTTGAGGGATCTTTGCTCCTCACTTTCTCTTTCGGCTCCTGCCAAGAGATAAGTGACAGCTTAGTATTTACAGGGGATATAACATATATATGAATAGAGCCCCTGCCCCATTAATCTTTAAGACACTCACAAGGCCTGTAGACAGGGGATCTGATACAGAAGATTCCATGGCCAGGACCTCGCTAGAAAAGATAGATACTTCCATGGGTCCTATAATCATAGGTAAGGGGGGCTTATTCACATACAGCAGTACAATATATACAGAATCAAGTACATTAACACATCAGCCTAGTGTACAGTACCTTATCGGCGTAGTGGTAGGCGATCTAGACCTCAGAGTCAGAGTGACTACCTGCGACCAAACTTTTAAATTTTGGCGCCGCCGAGCCCCCAAACGTCACTTCCGGTGCGACCGGAAGTCCTGTAATTCGTGTGCCGCAGCACGTGATCCGGCCTCGGCCAATCAGTGACTCCAATCGTCACTTCCGGTGCGACCGGAAGTTCACCAATGAAGCGTCGGAGCACGTGACCGAAGCCACCACGCGTGCTCCGACTTCCGGGTACCCTGGAACTACGCGGAGTCGGGGGTAGAGCCGGCACAACAGTTCCCCACGGAGCCAGGGAGGACGCGCGATGCGCCGAGGCGAGGTCCGGGAACTGGCAGGGTAAGGGTCGGCCCGTGCCTGCAGACTTGTGCTCCCCCCACTGCCCCCCTGGAGGAGGCCCGTGAGGAGAGATCTATCTCTGCTCCCTGCCCTGTGTAGGGACAGGAAGACACTGGAGTACGGATGCCGGGGTGGGGCCTTTTAACTTCTCTGCTTCCTGTCCCTACAGAGGTCAAGGGGTCATCCTCCAGGTGGGCCGTCATGGGGACGTAAGGGAATGTAAGTTATAGAAGCTGTAGGACTTGATGTGGTGAGTAACCTCCGTACCTTTGTGTTTTCTTCTTGAAGTTTGGACATCTCCCCCTGCCCAGAAACAAAAGAAGAGACAATGAAAGTCAGCCTCACATACTGCCCATGGAGACAAGTCATGGGACAATCTGTTAATTCATCATGTAAATGCATCAACCAACAGGCAATGCCCGGTCCTAGGAAGGTTTATTCCTCATTACTGCAGAGTCACTCGGCAGGTGCCATCTGAGGCCAATCATTGTCTCTATGTCCACATGCACAGTGACGCTGCCACTCCAGAGACTCTCACACCTCATTATTACTGTACTCAGGTCCTTTGCTGAATAAGGTCCCCTAGTGCGATCGCCAAAAATGTCTAATACAAGTGGACATTAGCCAACTAACGCAAATAACCAAAATTATTTGTATCAAGTAACATAATCCTCACAGTTCTCTAGATCTCTGCATGCTGTCATTTTATAGGAAGTTTCATTGTTAATTTCTTAAAGGACATTTACCACCAGATTACTAGTGGTAGGCTGCTTGTTCCGTTTAGGGGATGGGGACAGTTTATTACACATCTTTAATAACGAAATATTAACAGGAATTGATACAGAAAGTATATTGGAGAATTGTATAACAGGGCATAGCTGGATGCAAGAGCTGTAGGAGAAAAAACGGAATAATCTGAGGAGGAACGTGGAGAATGAGAAGGTGCCCCCACAACAAGTAAGAATGTGAGGGGGCCTCTGGCAGCTCTTATCCCCACTATGGTTGCGGCCGGTCCCTGCCTCTGTCTGTTCAGAATCTTAGATGAAGAAATGTGGACACACCATGAGAGAATATTTCTGAGGGAGTCCTTATTTATGGTACGTGGGGCTATAGTCTTACGTTGGATGAGTGATAAGAAACCCTCCCTTACCCAAAGGAAAAAGTCATATATTGGCATAGAGGACGCCCAGCAAAATCCTATAAGGTTTAGGTGCGAGTCTGATCTCACCACCTACTCCCCGGATGAAATGACTGTTTTGGTGAATAGTATATTCCTTGATATGAATGTACCTACCTACTCGGTTATACTGCACTGCTCTTTATTCTGCTATTTCTCACCCTACTCCAGTGTATTGTCTTGAGTTATGGGCAATTGTTAGCATCTTTTTTCCTTTTAATCTCCAAATAGCAATGTATACTGATGATGTGATAGAGAGCGAAAGTTATGTTGGGCGCCCAATATGTAGAATTGCGTTAGAACTGCTACAAGTACTTATCTCTATGATTTGCGCCTTGTGCAAGCACCTGAAACCATATGTGATGTCAATGCAGATTCATGTTATGACTGTACACAGACTAGGACCTGACTTATTGAGGGCTGATGACCCCTGCATTGCCCCCGCTCTGCACCTACCTGTAGAGTGTCTATCTTGTCTCTCAGAAGTTTGTTCTCTTCCGTCTGTGTCGCCAGTTTCAGAGTTACACCTGGGAGAGTGGAAAACTAAATAGTTAATACCAAATCAAAGCAGAGTTCTGCTCTAAAACACACTGCTTTACACTGCTGCGCTGCTTTAATAGGGCCCAGTTACTCTCAGTGAGCTGGACTGACCCATTACATTCTGAGAACTCACCAGAGCCTCAGGGTGCTGCTCTGCTTATTCAGATCGAGTGTAAAAGTCTACAGAGTAAAGCGGCAGTCCAGGATCTGCTCACTATAGCATACAGTGCCATACATTATATAGTGGATGCATTTGGTATTGCAGCTCTGTTGACTTGAAAATGATACTTCTATACAGTACTGGGCCTCTATGGGTTTCATGTTCATCAAGCGAGTTCAATAATGATCTTTTTTAAATCTACGGGCGGCAATGGACGCAGGGATGCTATTTATGTGGGGTTTTGTGTTATGATTTAGACTTTTTTTGCGTTATTTATCTCTTTATATATTTATGGGCCTTATCAGCATCTTTATTAATTTATATTTATTTAAGAACATTTTTTACTTTTCTTATTAGATCCAGCGGTCGTGCTGTGGCATTTAACGGGCAAAGCACCTGCCATCCGAGCCCACTCCGACCAGGGGTGTTACAGCTGACACCCACTGTATTTCAATGCCCAGCTTCGCTGCAAGGCATTTTCGAGTTCTTCTGAGCAAATCATAACCAATTTTTACGCAGATTGCACCACATGCCGTAATTCATCGCTATGATATACCATATCGCTATACACTGACATTATCTATATCTGCTTCTTTATAGGCAAATTTTCCATTGTGATCTGACGCCAGCCAATATCCTTCTGACCCCTGACGGCCACATCAAAATTGCAGACTTTGGCCTTGCTGTGACCCCTGAATTTTATGGTGACTGCCGTAGGGGTACACCAGGTTATGCAGCCCCTGAATTGGTACAAGGCTTGCTACATACTAGTGCACTATTTCTCCATTGGCATGATACTGTATGAACTGTTGACATCCAGGACGCCCTTCTCTGGTAACGATCAAGCAAAACGCAAGATGTCCGTCCTCAATCATACCCCAGTTTTGCCAGAGTCTCTGATGCCAGACGCAGTCAGCATCTTAAAGGCACTGTTACACAAGAGCCAGTTCACACCGCAGGGGCTCTGGGTTCCCTAGATGTAAATGGTGCCTGAAGCCCCTCAGTCTCATTTGAATAATTTTTAAACCTTTTCTTCTTATAAACAAGGGTATAGGAAGCTTAAAGAAGAGCAGATCCTGCCAGTGGGGACACACAGTGTGTCAGTGCTTGGTTTACAATCCTTGATCCAGGTGGTAGATGTCCTTTAAGGTCTGACTGCTTAGTACTTGTAATAAATATGACTTGATGCATAAGAATATGAACAATAAAGGAAGAGCAATCCCATTGATCAGATACATAATGTGCCTGTACAGATTAGATGAAAAGTAGACACGGCTCATTGCCCTCTCCCTACTGAAAACACATGCACACTCATCCCAACATGCGTGTGGCGTAAGGAGGACAAAGGCCCCATCTGAGGGGCAATGTCTACATCTATTTGAGGGGGAAGGGCAGATGTTAACATAACTTAATATTAAGATGTTAATAAGTGTATGCATTCACAGCTCCCACTCACCCTGCAGATTGTCATCTCTCAGCTCCCAGCTCTTGGACTGCTCACCATCCTGTAATAGAAGACAGGTCACAATATGTAAAGCAATAACTACATGTAACAGACCTTATTCCAGACCCCAGCTATGAGTAGGGCACCTGCTGTATATGGGCCTGTCCGTCTGTCTGTGCATCCTGGTCATCGCCCTCCTGTCCTGTATGTGCAGTGCGGAGACCATTGGCCTGTGTGTCTGGGCTCCTCAGTGACGCCATTTGCTTTTCATGCCGTTCTTGTAGAGCTAAATGACCGAGATCAACATTTAGGTCCCAAATAAAACCAGCAAAAAAACATCCCAACTTTCTCCCAAATAAGGATTTTCAACATGCTGGATTTCTTTTTGTACATAATGGAGATAAGAAACCATCTAGCTGCAGTTTCCTTCCATTATAACACATGTATGACCAAGCCGAGGGTGCAAGTGTGTACGCAAGTTGGAAGGAATGGCTTCTGCTGAACCAGCATTCATATACTAGAAGTGTATTGCTGCATTAATGTGTCTTACAGCCAATCGTCCTCTGTAGAGCGGTGTTCTCAGCCTGAAGTCTTCTCAGCTCGCCTTCCGCAGCCCCCGGGACCACCTCTTGTGACGGACCCCCTTCCTTCAGCTGTTGGTTTTCAGTTTCCAGTTGCTCAATTTGTGAACACAGCTGTGAACGGAGACAAGAGTTATCAGAGAAGAGACAAGTGAAGCCCACCCCGGACCCCACTCGTGGTACCTTGGACAGCTCCTGCATTAATGTGCTGTTCTGCAGCCTGAAGTCGTCCTCCTGACTGTGCAGCTTCCCTTGGAGCATTTCATTCTCGCCCAGCAAAGCCTCCACCTCCTGCCGAGACACACAGAAAATTTCTGAAATTATTGCCATGTCGCCACCTGCAACTCCCGACCACCTACCAGGTCTCCCCCGAGTGTGCATGTGTCCAGGGATCCCGTAGATTCTCCGGTCATCAGTCATATGTCAGGCCCTCTACACCTTCCCCATAATATTACATATCAGCACAAGCTCCTACATTGTGCAGTCCAGGGTCATGACTTCGGTTAAGGAAGAACTCTAGAAGGGAGATCAATCATTTGCAAGTCTTACAATACCTACAGGTGGAAGAAAGTCTAGGGTACTGTTCACACCAATTAGTGATCCTCACTTTTAGGTGAATAACTATGAAACTACACCGTTATATAACACGTCATAACATCCAGATCCACTGAAGCTGTGTAAACCAAGCATAGGCTCAGATCAGAGACGAAACCTGGTCGTAGAACTGAAGCGACATCTATTCCTCTAGACCAGTGATGGCAAAGCAGTAATTTGTTTCTCCTCGTTCTTTGACAACTTTAAATCATTCAGCCTCCTAAAGAGACCAACACAGTTGAAAGGAGGAGGGCAAATTCACCTATCATTGTAGGAAGATTCTTTGGGTCCTGTCTGGTGTACTTCATGCTGGGGTGGTGGCCTGGGTGCCCACAGAGAGGGCTCTGAGTGGCGCCTCTGGCACCAGTGCCATTGGTTTGCCACCAATGCTCTAGACAATACCATACACATGCACCCTCAGTTTGGCAATGCATGCATCAGTTTTCAGTATAGAGATGCAAAAACAGCAATGGATCTTATCTAACTTGAAATTCAGGTCAGCTGATCCTTCATCATGCCAACATCTGGCATTGGGGAGAGGTTGGTAGCCACATGTGTTTTAGATGGGTGCCCTCTGCTGAGTGTGCAACTCATCTCATGTGTAGGGCTACTATGTGTGCTATGGAAGATCACCCAGGATGATGGAGAACGGAAAGTGTTACAATCTGCAAACAATCCAACTAAGAAGAAGAGCGTTACGCCCAGCATTGGCTGCTGGAGATCTGGTCTTACCTGCGCTTTCTTGCTTTTGCTGAGGGCCTGCAAGTAAACCAGGAATAAATGTCAATCGCTCAATCAGTGAAGCAAAACCCCATCAGTATGACATATACAACTCACCGGCCTGTGTTACCCTCTGGCCAAGCATGCAGACGTATACACTCACTGTATACATATATATATATATAAGCAAATACAGGCAAGTGGGGGCATGGAGAGTCTTTCCTGCAGAGTGATGTATATGCACAGCGGAGGCCATAATAGCTTATGAGGGACAGATGCAATATACTGCATCCATCCCGACTTCTGCTGAGCGTACACTAAGGCAGGTACTTCAGTAACGTTATTGTCCATATAAGCCAATCACTTGCTCACTCCTGCTCCTGCTTTCAGGGGGATATGTCCTGGCCCTCCGTTGTAAGGATATGATGGGAATCTGCCTGGCGTATCCTTACAATGGAAGGCTATAAATAAGATATGATTTTGATAACAGGGTGCAGCACCCACTCATAGCTCTCACCTTCTGGGCCTTCTGAAACTCTTTCTCCAGTGACACATGTCTCTGCCGAAGAGATGTAAGTTCTAGAAATAAGAAAATATATAAGTGACTGGTAAATGATACAGCCCGGTCATCCCGCAGAGCAATGATGGGGGTTATCTCCTCACCCTGGCTGTTCTTCCGCAGGTTGTCTGATAGCTGGTAGTTCTGGGTCCTGAGCTCCAGGAGCTGAGCCTGTAATACAGAGATCACCAAATACAGGGGTTATATCAATGCTGTATGGAGACGTGACATAATTTGGACATTTTCGGTCTGTGATCCCTTTAAGTACACAGTTCAATGACCTCACACACAAAGCACAGAGTCTGCCCCAGTCACATGTGAACCTAGTGATCCCGCGAGCGATGGAGGCAGAACTAATCGTAGCAGCGTGACAGGGGCACCGCGGCATGCTGGGAGGAGACGGATTAATTGGAAAAATGTAGGGAATGTACGAAGGAAAGCTGGGTGACTAATCAGGAGAGCTCCCATACACTGTAATGACATGTCACCTGCTGTATGGCACAGAGGACATGGGCTACCCTGACAGGCAGAGTGGCACCACTGACTGGCATACATGGCACAGATATTACAGGCACACCTCACGTCACTGGCACCCCTGGCAGGCACGCCTCACGTCACTGGCACCCCTGGCAGGCACGCCTCACGTCACGGCACCCTGCAAAGCACGCCTCACGTCACGGCACCCCCTGGACAGGACGCCTCACGTCACTCGGCACCCTGGAAGGACGCCGCCAGTCACCGGCAGCCCGGCAGGCCACGCCTCACGTCCACGGCACCCCTGGCAGGAGCACGCCTCACGTCACCGGCAGCCGGCAGGCGCCTCACGTCACCGGCACCCCTGGCAGGCACGCCTCACGTCACCGGCACCCCTGGCAGGCACGCCTCACGTCACCGGCACCCCTGGCAGGCACGCCTCACGTCACCGGCACCCCTGGCAGGCACGCCTCACGTCACCGGCACCCCTGGCAGGCACGCCTCACGTCACCGGCAGCCCTGGCAGGCACGCCTCACGTCACCGGACGCCCCTGGCAGGCAGCAGCCTGGTCACGTCACGCGGCCCAACCCCTGCACTGGCACGCCCATACGTCACTGGCACCCATGGCAGCACGCCTCACGACCACTGGACCCCTGGCAGGCACGCCTCAGTCGTGCACCTCGGGCAGCACGAACTGCGCAGGGCAGGCCTCACGTCACTGGCCACCCCTGGAGGCACGCCTCACGTTCATCTGGGACACCCTGACGCACGCCTCACGGCGGAGGGCTCACTGGCGCACGGCAGGCACGCCTCACGTCACTGGCACCCCTGGCAAGCTTGTCTGATGTCACTAGCATAGGTGCTGACAGATGACATCACAGGGACCTTGCACAGACAGGTGCCATCACCCATGCCATGGCACGTTCTGGCAGCGCTCCTGCTGACTATTCTTACTCCATTCATTTCATTGAGAGAACAATAGAAGCCGCAGCTCTGCGCTAAGCTTTACCTGCCGGTCAAACATGACGTCACCGTGTTGTTTGGCATGACGTCACCCATCAGTCACCCCTCGCACAGGCCTCAGTGCAGCCTTACCTGCATCCGCTGGAACTCGTCCTCAGACAGAGCCTGCGCCATCTTCCTGTCACCCTCAGCGGACACCGGCACCGCACCCCCCGCTTCTCAGATCAATGGTATGGTCCAGCTGACACCATAGAGTGAACCCCACAACAGACAGGAACTGGGCGCTACCAAGGAGGCAGCGGCTGATGGGATAGAGAGACCGAGGGGCGCGCGCCCGCCACCTGCTGGCCCTGGTAGGTATTGCAGGGTGGGAATCTTCTGTTTGTGTTTGCATTTTGGCTTCTATTACAAACTAAATCATCTAATTCTAATCTAATCTGTGGCTTTGTCCCTCGTTCTTACCTTCACAATCTGCAGCTGAATCACTCACCAGCAGTGGCCTAACCATGGGCGGTGCAGAGGTGGCATAGGCCCCCCTGCCCCTAGAGCCCCTGAGGGGTCACTGGTACTGCCCCTAGAGCCTGGGGGGTCACTGGTACTGCCCCTAGAGCCTGGGGGGTCACTGGTACTGCCCCTAGAGCCTGAGGGGTCACTGGTACTGCCCCTAGCAACCTGATGGGTCCACTTGTACTGGCCCCTATAGCCTGAGGTGTCACTGTACTGCCCCTAGAGCCTGGAGGGTCCTGGTACTGCACTAGAGCCTGGAGGGGTCACTGGGTACTTGGCCCGTGAGAGCCTAGGGGTCCACTGGTAACTGCCCCTTAGAGCTCTGAGGGGTACACTCCTTTGTTATATGTAAGAGCAATTGCAGGCTTCTGGTTAGATATTACAGCAGAAGGGAGGGGCTGTTAAATGCATACATCAAAAAACAGAGCTGTGTGAAGAGTCTCCCACAAGCCAGCTACAATACGGAATATAAATCAATACAATACACAAAGGATCTCTAGGTGGTGCAACTTTTTCACTGTCCACCTCCCTGTAGATTCCTTTTCTTTTTTCAATATAATTTAATTTTTTAAACTGTTAAAAACAAACAAAAGTCGTCCTGATTGTAAGCACTGAGAATATGTTGCGACTCAAGATTTGTAGATTTTTATTATTAAAAGAAAAAAAAGAGAAAAGGACGGGACATTAAAAGGTTAAAGTGAAGGAATAGCAAGAATCCATTTGGGAGATAATAATCGGCGACACTTTTTGGACCAGCCGGGATTAGTGGCGGCACTGGTGATGAGTGAGTAGACACTTTCTGCCTTCAGCATGGGTCGGGTCGAATCCCCCCAGGGACGGTCCAAGAGTTTGATGTGTCTCTCGGGTTTTGCGTGGTTTTCCTACCGGGTACTCCGGTTTCATCATCCACACTTCAAACAACTGGTAGTTTTTTTAGATTGTGAGGCCCCATGGGGACAGGGGACAAGTGACTATGCGTGCAAGCGCTTGCGTAATTGGCTGTGCGCTATATAAAAAAGAATTATTATTATTATATTATTAGGGGTCAATGGTACGCCCTAGAGCCTGGAGGGTCAGCTGGTAACTGCCCCTGATAGCTGAGGGTCATGGTATGCCCTAGAGCTGGAGGTTCACTTGGTACATGCCCCTAGGCCTTGGGTCACTGGTACGCCCCTAGAGCGCTTGGGAAGGGGTTCACTGGTTACTCCCTGCACTAGTACGCTGAGGGTCACTGTTACTTGACCTAGAGGCTGACTTTTGCTCTTTTTTTTGGGGTCAATTGGAGTACTGCCCCTAGAGCCGGAGAGGGTCATTGGTACTGCCCACTAGAGCCTGAGGGGTCCATGGTATGCCCCTCGAGCCTGACCGGGGGTGGCCCACTCTGTGTATTGCCCCCTGGAACGCCAGGGCATACGCCCCAAACAAGGGCACTTCTAAGAACCTTTTGTATACAGAGCCAGGGGTCTCTGGTACTGCCCCTAGGAGCCTCGGATCGCGTTGGCTTTATGTACAAGGTTGGGGGGTAATGCCCATAGAGTCTGATAGGGGTCATGGACTGCCCCTCAGGCCTGAGGGCGTTCACTGGTATACTGTCCATGGTCGGCGCTGAGGTCACTGGTACTGCCCCTAGAGCCTGAGGGGTCACTGGTACTGCCCCCAGACTTATAGCAGAGCAGCAGGATGGGATGGGGCTGTCATTAAAGATTGCTTAGGATACACTGATGTATGACATGTTTCCATTCACTGACAGCATGCAGAGATTCTGTAGATAGTGTAGAAACTTTTCATTTTTAAGTGAATTTTTTTTAATCCAGCATTTGATCATTTGGTACCTTTATAATGTGTATTGTAAAGTGTGGTGAAAAAGGTAAAACCAGATGATAATGGGGTTGTCTTATCCTGCAGGGTGTTGGTTCTGTGCCGAGTTTGTCTTTGGGTTATGGACTGAACACTTAATACATTGAGGGTGTGTTCACATGTTCAGTTTTTCAGATGCAGTTTTTTCCAAACCAGGAGTGGAGTGAGAAAACAAGCAGCTCTCAATGATATGTTCTCATCCATTATGAGCCACACTTGTTTTTGGCATCAAAAACTGCATCTGAAAAACTGAATGTGTGAACAGTCTAGTGCTGCCCTCTACTTTCCATCAGCCCTATAGACTATGAATGGAGCCACAAGGAGTTCAACTACTGCTCCATCAAACTGGGTGACACAGGACTCCCTCCCCTTACATGTAATCTGTAGGGGTCCTTGGGGTATAGATTACACAAGACTGGGACAGGAATTCTGGTCCAATCCCTTTAATCATGAGTTTGAGCCATCAGTGTATGAACACATTGGAGAGGTGACCTCCTTTGTCAACCTGTGCGTTCCCCTGATTGCCTTAGGCCCTGTTGGAGGGACCCCAAGTCCAGTATTGATGTCCCATTTTGATTCGATTTTACAAGCTTCAGTGGACTACATACAACCAAAAATGTAATGTACTTCAGTCACATTTCTAACATGGCAGCCTGGATACAAAAGCTTAACTTCCAACTCCAATTATGACTTCTCAATTTCCCCAACTTTGACTCAACGCCAGCTCCACAGTCCTGTTTTCCTGGTCCCTCTTCCCAGTGCCTTATTCCTCTAATCTGTAGCAGAGGAGCTTCACTACTGAGCATGTACATAAAGTGCAGCCACAATCATCTCAACTAAAAGCCATGCCAGCGGGCCAAATGCAGCCTGTCAACCCATAAGTTGCTGTATGCAACCTGCTGACAGCAAGGGTCCAGTGAGTATTTCTATAACTGGCAGCAGATCATTGATGCAGGGGCCGGGTAGTGGTGAGTACAACCGAGAAGTTCTCACTGCTCCCAGGTCCTGTCCTACCGGTCCTCTCTGTGTCCTCCCTGCTCCCGGCTCCTCTCTGTGTCCTCCCTGCTCCCGGCTCCTCTCTGTGTCCTCACTGCTCCCGGCTCCTCTCTCTCACTGCTCCCGGCTCCTCTCTGTGTCCTTACTGCTCCCGGCTCCTGTCTGTGTCCTCACTGCTCCCGGCTCCTCTCTTGCATGTCAGCTATGTGTACCCACTGCTCCAGGATCCTCTCTTGCCACTCCACTCTGTGTCCTGACTCCTGATGCTGGTTGAATGCGGCTGGGGCCAGGGCACAGCAGAGCGGGCCCCGGGAGCAGGAGAGGACCTGAGAAAGGTAAGTACTTGTCAGCTGCCTGTACTGTACTGCTCCTGGGTCCTCCCCTGCTCCTGGTACAGATCTGTTCTGGGTCCTGATGCTAGCAGATGCAAACACTGGGAGCACAGAGCTGAGCGGCACATTAAGGAGCGAAGAAACTGCAGTCTGGAAAGGAGATGATTTATTTTAATTTTGTCTGCTATGGGGTCTCCGGTATTAGTAGTTTGATGCTCTTGGGGTCTCAGTATTATTTGTCTGCTCAGAGGGTCTCTAGTGTTATTAACTACTTTGGGGTCTCCAGTATTTGTCTGCTCTGGGGTCTTTAGTATTAGTAGTTTGATGCTCTTGGGTCTCCAGTATTATTATCTGCTATGCAATCTCCAGTATTATGTGTCTGTTCTGAGGGTCTCTCCATTATTATTGTTGTATGCTCTATGGTCTTCAGTATAATTACTTTCTGCTCTGGGGTCTCCACTATTATTGTCTCCTCTTAATGCAGTATTTGGTTTGAGTTGAGCAGTATGACAATGTGGCCCTAAATCTAAATCCTTAGATCAGGAATAGAATAAACATTCAAAGGAAATGTCATAATTTATATAATTTATTTTATTTTATTATTATATGTTTGTGGAGTAAGAGTTGATTCATTTTATCGCGTCTATAACTCCAGCCCCGCCTACAACAAACCTCACAGGAGTGAATACCCAGCTATAGGGAGAAGTCTGCCTTCCTGCATCTATCACTAGGGGGCGCTCAGTGCACAAGGATTTCTACCATTGCACTCAATAATAAATTCATGTGCAGTTATCGACATCTAATGGAGACACAAAAAAGTTTGGCTAAGTCTTATAAACTTTTACCACTTACTACTAGTGGCCCTTATTTGTCTGCTGCTATAATAATTTATATAAACCCTTATCTATTCATCTCAGTGTCTGACATCAAGCTTGAACTGGTGGAACATGAGAAGGAGAAGTGTCGAGAAGCGGAGCATCTGGTCTGGGGTCTGTCAGCGGTCAAAAGGCCTGGGGTCCTTTAAAACAAGCGATCTGTAAAAAGAAGGCTGATCTGCTTGGGTGTCTGTATACATGGGGGGCTGGTGTGTGTGTGTGTGATACACACACACACATCTATCAGAACGGTCCTCCCAGTATATGGACATCAGACCACTGGCAGACACACTTTACTATACTGGTGCCCCTGTATACAGACCACAGACCGGTCCATATATATATATACACCCGCCTGGTTCCTCTGTATATGGACCCCATATACGGAATGGTCTGGGGTCCATATACAGAGGAACCAGGCTGGTGTGTGTATATATATATATATGGATCAGTCTGGGGTCTGTACACTGAGGAACCAGTCTGGGGTCTATGTATTAATTGATCACATCAGGTGTCTATACACAGGGGGTTCTACTTGTTTGGGGTTTGTATTCAGTGATTGTTTGCATAGATAGAGGGTCAAGCTAGGGTTTGCATGTAGCTCTGGTCTGTACATATGGGGGATCTGGTGGTGGTGGTTCTTAAAGTTTTCTTTGCATATGTTTCCTTACAAAATGAAAAATCCACATAATTCCAGATTAAGATGTAAGATCAGATTGAGTCTTGCATATATCATTTGCATTTACTGAAAATAAACACGTGCAGTTGCAGCTGTAATGACTAGAGGGCGCTATGCACTGCTCTCATAGTCCATCCAAATAGTCATGTTCTCCATAGACCCCCTCAGCCCCAGGACCACGTGTGACTTTGCCATCCTAAATGCATTGTGCCCGCTGCCCACCATTAACCCTTTACATCAGCAGAAGCATGCGGCCAGCCAGGGTGTAGTGTGTAAAATGTTTTATTTAAAGTATAGAGTAACATTTAGTAGACTGTAGTATATAAAACACATAACATAAATCTCTATATAGAAACATTCTCAGCGAGGAAATGGGGAGACCTGCACCCGCAATATTCTCACTGTCCGTTATTTGCACCCCCAGAGCCCCCTGTATATCACTCATCACCCATACACCCATCATCTGAGCACTCCCATCATCCACATACACTCATACACATAAGTGCTGCTCTCATACCACACCTTATAATGTGACGCCCCCCCATGGGCTCAGTAATGGAGTGTGAATAGAGCCCACCCCGAACATGTGATAGGGGCAGATCCAGAGAATCTATCACTCATCTAATGTCCAAAATGTATCTGACAACAAGTCTCACATCTATGAAATGTGTTGTCAGAGTAAATGACCTAATACCCACTGAATGCCATCACATCGCCACCCATGGGTGTAAAGTGAGCTGCAGCAACCTCAATACATCTACATAGCCACGTCGCATCCGTCATGTAGTCACATCTGCAGGGTCTTGACAAAAATAACATTTGTTTTGTCTTCCCTAGATCATCCAGATCAGCGCTTCTGTCTATTAAAGTATGAAAAGCATTTTGTGAAATGCTTAGAGCGGGTACAGGGCATCCTGTGGGTACTGTGGGCAGATGACGTGGAGTGTTCTGTACCCCAGAGAAACAAGGGATTGCCACCGGGTACCATCATACCCACTTTTAAGATGCCACCTGCTACATAATGCCCTTTCATATTCTATGTCTCAGCAAGACACTTCCTATGTCCTCTGTGCACCAACATGCCACCATGCCCACTGTTTACTATCATACGCCATACTGTATACCAAGCTGAGCATTCACTCTGTCACCCTCTTGTGTGCCAGTCTCCATTCTACCCCTAGTAAGATGCCAACATGACCTGCATTCATCCCCAGACATCATTGTGCGTATCACGCCCTCCGCCAGTGACTCCCGGATCCATACTCATCATCCGCCATGTTCCCGGCTCCTTTCTATACATTGTGCTGATGTCTTATATTTGGGCGGGGGGTTACATAAACTGGCTCTGATGTGATAAAGATTTTAGAAGCAACTATCAGTCTTCACTACAAGGTCTCCGCGTGCCCATGCCCCCTCCTCACCAAGCTGTTAGGAATATTTGAGAAACCAAACCTCACCACAGGGTGAGAAATAAGATGAGGGTCATTCCAGGAGAGACTTGAAGGAATACGCCTGGCCGCCAGGAAGGGATATGGATTGGGATTTCTTGTTGAGACTCGACAGAAAAGTACTAAAGGAGTCCGACTGTTAAAGTCCAACATCTAGGGACTGATCAAGAATCCTCCTCCATGCTGAAGCTGCTGTGGGGGCTGCTGGTCTTCGATGCTCCTGGAGAGACAGAAGACAGGAGAGGGTCTCCTCCGAGGGGCGATATCACATCATCCATGAGAATGTCTGCAATGGCCGAGTCCCCGGTCAGATGGAAAGTCAGGCTCTCGTCAACCAAGTCATTCAGCTGGTCTGAGAAGTGAAGAGTGCCCAGGTCCAGGGTGGAGGGGTCTGGGAGATGTGGGGGCTGGGCACCAAACCGGGACATAATGTTGGACATTGACTTGGGAACCTCTGTGGACATTGTGGAGGGTTGAACGGTTGTAATCCCTTGTATCTGAGCCTGCATTTCCAGCTCCTGCAAGATAATATTTCAGGATTGATCAGTGATGCATGGACATACACATACCTGTGTATGGGGAGCCTCGTATAGGATGTATAGGTTACCTGCACACGCAGCAGCAGGCTCTGGTTCATGTGCTCCAGCTTGCGCTGCCTGCCCTCCAGCTCGCGCACTCTCTGCTGGTCTTTCTGCAGCTTTCGGATGTACTCTACGGAGGCCTTTAAGATGGTGCCTTTGTTCCAACGCAGCTCCCTGTTGGGGGTGAAGAGACGGGGCACATAAGCAATGACACAAGAGATATCCAGATATCTTTATATATTTCAAAGTTACGTCTAAAAGGATCCATAGCTGAGGACATTAGAGTTTGTGTGCTGGAGAGGTCATTCCACTAGGACCCCCATTGATCCTAAGACCCCCACTGATCATATCTCCAAACCCATTAAGATGAACTGAGTGGCAGTCCACCTGTGCGACCATTGCTTTTTCTGGACAGGCTACACCAGCCCCCAGTTCTTGATCGATGGGGGAACCTTATCCTATGGAAAATCCCATTTTATACCACTATGAAAGTCATAGAAGTCTCACTTACGGGTCACTGGATTTGGGGATGAGCATCCCAAGTTCTTTGATTCGATCATTGATGTTGAATCTTCTACGTCGTTCAACTGCAAAAGACAAGAAGTCATCAAATTAGGAGAAGTTACACCATCAGGACTGAGATCTTATTGGCTGCTATGGTTGCTCAATGGTCAGACGCCTCCATGTGTCACCCTGTCATTAGGATATATGGAGCCTGCATATTATATATCGGGGAGGAGAGCAGCTTGTGTGCTGGTTTGGCTCTGTTGTTAGTGCTACATGTACGGGCAGATCATCTGCAGCTCCAGGCCTGGAAGATATTCCCTTATCCTCCAAGAATGCCGGCCCAGCCGGTCCGGCCAGTTTGGGTGTTGTTTCTATTGACAAGGTCCTTTTGTTTCGATTTTTATTTCCTACACCGCAACCTTACCGACCCCAAGTGGCTGCAGATATTTCTATCAAAGGAACCTCCAGCAGACGATGATGTAAAGTGTAAAGATCATGTGAAAAAATAGAGAAGTTAGTGAAGGGCAGGAACCCGCAGAAGGCAGGGGCTGCTGGTCTGATATGGGGATGAAGACAGACAGAAGCACAAATGTGGGGTCATGTACAAGCGCTGAACATACTTTTCACAGCTGCTATTCTGCTCCTTTGTAGGAAATGCAAGAAATAAAGTGTTTCCTGTTGGGGGGTTTCCTGTAAAGGGGTAAAGCGCAGGGAATACAGGAAGGAGTGCAGGGAATACAGGAATTGGTGTAGGGAAAGCAGTGTCTCTTCTCCCGGAAAAAGCACAGGGAATCAAGTATCTCTCCTGCCGGAAGAAGCGCAGGGAAAGCAGCGTCTCTCCTCCCGGAAAAAGCGCAGAGAAAGCAGTGTCTCTCCTGCCGGAAAAAGTGCAGGGAAAGCAGTGTCTCTCCTGCCGGAAAAAGTGCAGGGAAAGCAGCGTCTCTCCTCCCGGAAAAAGCGCAGAGAAAGCAGTGTCTCTCCTGCCGGAAAAAGCGCAGAGAAAGCAGCGTCTCTCCTGCCGGAAAAGTGCAGGGAAAGCAGTGTCTCTCCTGCCGGAAAAAGTGCAGGG